>JAMAKO010000005.1:600000-815095 GCA_023628555.1 Chaetomiaceae sp. R4402
CAGCCTCGGGAATCGCATCCTTGAGAAATCCCTTCTCGAGTTCATCGATCGTTACGATGATGCTGAAAATCTCGGCTAATGAGTCCTGCAGGTCGCGTTCGGCGCGCGTTTCGGCGAGCTTGACTTCCTGAGTTAGGGGGGTAGGTCAGGGTGTTAGCCACTTTGCGGGGCTGAGAGAGGGTGTTCCGGAGCCCACCTCATCGAGGTTGATGGTGGCTGAAAGAGCCGAGTTGGGGACGTAGCTGTGGGGAGTCGGAGCGTACGGCTGTCGCGGGATCATCTTGACTGTTGTAGGTGGCAGATACACCAGTTCATTGCGAAGGATAGCGATGACCGCACCATGCAGGCACCATGCAGGCATGAGCGATGGGGAGCTACCGTTGTTATCGGACGATAACCGCGGCGGGTCGCTTGCGATAAGAATCGCCGATAAGAGTCCCTGGTCAAAAAAGTTTGGGATGGCCGTCTGGGCGGCGTGAGGTTCATCGCAGCGCAGGACCAATTGCTCGGCCAGATCGAACGCCGCGATTCCAGCGCAGCCGCTGCCCACCATGACTGCCTCAAAGAAAAACCTCAAGGCGACCAAGAAATTTGAGAAGACGCACCTCAAGGGCGTTTTGGAGCGGAGGAAAGCGACGGCGAAGATCAAGCAGCGCCACCAGCTCCAGGACAAGAAGAAGGCGAAGCGCGCGCAAGATGAAGAATTCTACAAGGGACAGGGTGCCGACGGGAAGGGCAAAAGTGCTGCGGCCAGAAAAAATCCGGGCGCCAAAGCCAGCGAGATGAGCGTCGACGACTTCTTCAAAGGCGGTTTTGAGATCCTCGACACCAAGCCTCAGTCCAAGCCGAAGGAGAAACCCAAGTCGGCTGGGAAGTTGGGGAAGCGCAAGCGGGGTGAGGCAGACGCGCGTGAAGACGGCTCAGAAGGGAGCGGCAGCGAATCCGAGGTGTCCGACCATGAAGAGCGCGTGGGAAGCGACAGTGAACCCGACACCGACCACGCTAGCGACGACGAAGACGACCTTGGCATGACAAAGAGCGCTATGGATGCGCTTGCTGAGAAGGACCCCGAATTTTACAAGTTCTTGAAAGAAAACGACCCCGAAGCCCTGGATTTCGACGAGAACGCGGATCTGGCTGAGGTTGACGAACTCAGTGGCAGTGAGGAGGAAGACGAGCAGCCGAAGAAGAAGCAGAAGAAGGACAAGAAAGCTGCCAAAGAGGCGGAGGACGACGACAGAGAACTCACTCAGGCCATGGTGGCCAGGTGGAAGGTTTCGATAGACGAGACACACTCGCTCAGAGCCGCCCGGCAGGTAGCCATCGCCTTCCGCTGCGCGGCGCACCTCAACGAGAGCGATGAGGAGAATCCGCAGCGGTACAGCATCACGAGCCCGGATGTGTTCCACGATATTGTCGTGGTTGCATTGAAGGGAATTCCGGAAGTTCTGCAGCACCATGTCCCAGTCAAGGAATCCGCTGCGGGAAAGGTCTATGTACAGACCGAGGGGAAGAAGTTCAAGACGCTATCAATGCTCATCAAAAGCTTTGCCGCGTCCATCATCAGGCTGCTAGGCACACTATCGGACGATGCTACCCTTAAGCTCACGCTCTCGGCCTTGCAACCACTTGTGCCATACCTGCTGTCATTCAGAAAGGTGCTGAAGATGTTGATTAAGACCGTCGTCGCGTTCTGGTCACAGTCTGCAAGCACCGAGTCCACCAGGATCACAGCGTTTCTGGTGATCCGGCGGCTTGTGGTCATTGGCGACAAGGCCGTAAGAGAGGTTGTGCTCAAAGCCACCTACCAGGGCCTCGTTCAAGGGAGCCGCCTTACCAACGCCAACACAGTCCGGGGTATCAACCTCATGAAGAACTCGGCTGCCGAGCTGTGGGGTTTGGACCAGAGCCTAGGATACACGACAGCATTCACCTCGATCCGCCAACTCGCCATCCACCTCCGTAACAGCATCGTCAACAACAAGAACGACTCGTTCCGCACCGTCTACAACTGGCAATACGTCCACTCCCTCGATTTCTGGTCATGCGTCCTCTCCGAGCACTGCAGCCCTCTCAAAGAAGCCGAGGCCGGCAAAGAAAGCCAGCTCAAGCCCCTCATCTACCCGCTCGTTCAAGTAACCCTGGGCGCGATGCGCCTCATCCCCACCGCGCTCTACTTCCCGCTGCGTTTCCAACTGCTCCGCTCCCTGCTGCGTCTCTCCCGCGCCACCGACACGTATATCCCGCTCGCCTCGGCGCTGCTGGAGGTGCTCAGCTCGGCCGAGATGAAGAAGCCGCCCAAGGCGTCGACGCTCAAGGCGCTCGACTTCGCGACCGCCTACAAGGCGCCCAAGTCGTACCTGCGCACGCGCGTCTACCAGGACGGCGTCGGCGAGCAAGTTGTCGAGCTGCTCGGCGAGTTCTTCGTGCTCTGGAGCCGCAGCATCGCCTTCCCCGAGTTTGCCCTGCCCACCATCATCAGCCTCAAGCGCTGGCTGAAGGAGAGCCGCAAGCCCGGAAAGGGCAATAAGAACGGCAAGCTGGCGTCGAGCCTGGGCCTGCTGGTGCAGAAGCTCGAGGCGAATGCGAGGTTTGTGGAGGAGAAGCGCGCCAAGGTCGATTTTGCGCCCAAGGACCGCGCGCAGGTCGACGCGTTCTTGAAGGATCTGGAGTGGGAGCGCACGCCGCTCGGCGCGTTTGTCGTTTCGCAGCGTACATTGCGGGCTGAGAGGCTGAAGGTCATGGAGGAGGCGAGGAAGGCAGACGAGAGGAAACGGAAGGAGGAGGAGAGGGAGGCACTGGAGGATGGGGAGAGTGATGATGGAGAGGAAGATGATGAGGAGCTTGATGGTGACGAGTCTGAGGAGGATGGAGAGGGTGATGAGGATGGTGAAGAGGAGGAGGAAGATGAGGATGAGGATGAAGAAGAAGAGGAGGACGAGTAGATATCCCGGTTGGTGGGATGATAGGGAATCTGGACGCTGTTTTCACACGGTTCGCAATACAGTATTCAAGGCGCAACGAATGTTTCCCTTAGGTGGCCCTCATCATGTCTCTTTGCGATTTCACAATTGCCCGCCTGCTAACCCCGACTAATACTCTGAGATAGGGGTAGGGTCACAGTATTCAAGGCCATCCTCATCATTATCCACCATTTTAATTCCCATGTCGCCTTCACCCTCGCTGTCATCATCGTCGTCACCATAGTTTGCGATACTACGCGAGGATGTGACCACAGTGGATGGCGATTTCCGGACCTCTGGGATCTGGTGTATGGGAGCAGCAGGAGCGGAAACACGTGGAGCTGGCTGGTCTGAAGCTGGACTGGCTGTCAAGGGGCTGCTGATCTGGTCAATGGCCACTGTTTGTGCCTTCGGGCGCACATGTGGGACGGGGTTTGACATGCTCGGGTGCTGCGGCCGGGCCGGGTGTGGTGTGTTCTGTGGTTTGGCAGGTTGTGACTGTAACGGAACGTGAGAGTCGGGTTTGGCTGCCGGATTTGGCCCAGGCGGGGGGGGGTCTGATAATTCGAGACCAAGAAGGTCCTGGCTGACTGTAACGGTGGACCGGTTCGCTCTGGTAACTGTTGTGCGTTGCTTGTTGTTCTTTGGTAGAGCCGTGGGCCGCGCCTTTTCTGGTGTCGGTTTGGGCACTGAGGGTCGCGATGGTTGGCTCTGCTTCTGCGGCCCTCCAACATCCAAGCCGCCGAGGTCAATAAGATCCGTGCTTTCCTTATCCAAGTCGGCCAGCCGAATGGCGTCCTCGTCCTCTCCAATGGGACCGTCTGCGCCGCGGGCCACAGGGATGCCACATTTGGCGAGAATCTGTGGAATGAGTTTCGCGTATCGCATGTGCCCCTGCACTTCATCGCTCAGATTGAGATTCTCTACCCCTTCAATACCATTGATTTCCTGCAAGCCGGCCACGCCGAGTTGGATAGAGGTTGCGCGGTAAAGGAAGGCAAGGAGGTAGTCGTTCTCGGAGCACACATTGAACATTTTGCCGGACACCACTGTCCTCATCATCTCCCAATGTTGTTTGTTAGACGGAACGGGAGCGCCCACGAAGACAACGTTATCCACCAAGCCAAATGCCCGCCGCGCGGCTAGCGAGCGGAGGCACGAGTAGATAACTCTTGCGCCGAGTGAATATCCGACCAGTGTGACGGGGCGTTCGCCCTGTACCTTGTTGATCAAAGCGTCCGCGAGGATCTCACCGGCCTTCTCAGACCTGTTCTTCGCGAGGCTGAAGGGGTTGTCGACAGCGGTGGCAGCGGATAGGAGATATGCAGGCCATAGGGCAGACCAAAGCGTTGCCAGCACCGTCCTTTTGAGGATCTCAGCCTTGACAGTGTTCCAGGCGTAGGAACTGACCAGTTCGTGCAAGGACTTGCCCAGTCCAAGGAGGCTATTCATCTCGTAGCGCAGGGCAAAGGTTTCAGAGTCATCGCCGAGAGCGCGCCAGGGTTTGGCGACGTCGTCTGTAGATTCCAGCCAGCCGTTGATGCCGATCGTTACCCGGAGGCGCCTGTCATGTTGGGTGGCGCGCCTGGTGCCCCATTCGTCTTTCAGGGGAATGAAGCGGAAGTCTTCCACTTCTCGGGCATATCTGTCGACCATCTCGCCCTATCCTTGCCGTTAGCATGGATACAGATGAGCCGCTTTTGGTTATTGAACTTACCGTCATCCTCGCCCCAAAAGCGCCAAAGAGTGTCCCAACGAGTGCCTATCGCGATGTCAGCCATATCGCCCTTCGCCAGCGCTTACGGAGGTGTCTGGCAGCGGGACCGCTGTTATAGGTCCCATGGACTCTCAAGGTGGCCGCGAACCCGGGTAGAAGTTGCTTACACCATTCATCCAGAAAATACCCAAGAACGAGGCGACTCCTCCTAGGCCTACAGACCCCATGAGGCCGCCAATCGCGCCGGCAACTACCGGCGCAGCAAGCCCCCCGGTAACACCGATGATAGCAGCACCCGCCACCGAGGCCAACCCAACCTTCCAGTACCGGCTCGACTGATTCTGCTGCTTCCTGTTCTCGGCCTCCGCGTCTGCAGACATGGTGCGCTGCTGCCTGGCCGCCTCGGTCGATCGCTCAACGAGCGACTTGGCAATTTCGGCCTCCTCGGCGTTCAAGACCGCCAGCGGCAGCTCCAGTGCTGAGGCAAGGTACACGGCCAGCGCTCTCGCGTCGGCTGAGTAGTGGCCCGTGGACAGCAGCACCAGGAGTACGCAACTGAGGGCCTCCCTGCGGTCCACATCGGGGATGGTCACCAGCCGCGTAGGGATCGGATGCCAATGCGCCTGCAGTCGCGCCACGGCCTGGGCGGGGTTCTCCTCTTCTTCCTCTGTCTTTCCCTTGGCTCCGTTTGCCTCGTCTTCGGGCCAGGCTTCCCAAGCGTCCATGAAATCCGCTCCATCCTTGGCAGTTGAACGAGGCTGCGGTTTCTGCTGCTGGGCAATGCGCTCCGTTCGCTTGCGGCGCTCTTCAACAATGGTGGCATCGTCCGGCGTAGAGAGAAGCTCCTTCGTCTTGGCCAGTACATCCTTACGCCAGGCGTCAAAGTGACTCAGGGCAGCGGCCCGTAGGCGCACAAGGGCCGGGCTGGGCGGGGTCGAGTCAGCAGCTCCCGAGCCCGCGGGGATGATGATGCTGTTCTCGGCGGACGGGTCAATGAGGAGGGGTGCAGCGCCCTGTCGTCCTTCGGGCTCATGGGACTCGATCTGTGAGCGCATAAAGGCAGTAATCTCGACCAGCAGCGTGTACAGCGCCTTGCGCCGTGCCAAGTTCAGCACCGTGAGCACCTGGCGCGGGTCGCTGGCGGTGGGCGCCATGTTGCGGTGCTCCTTTGCCCGGATACCTAATGATTATTTGGACGAATCCCAATGGGAAGTGGGTGTGAGGCTCCAGTCCAGGCCCAGATATCTCGCGACCACACAGCAATGTCAGGAGGGCGTGTTGGGGAGGTGGAACACAAATCCATTGCAGCAACGTTGACGGCCAGGGCGCCAAGGCTGGGGGCTATTTTTGGGATTTCGCGCTGTGCAGAGCGTGATTGATGGTGGAACATCTACATGCGTCTGCCTACGGGCGCGCACGGAGTGAGGTACAGGTACAGATATGCCCGGGAGGAAAGAACATTCTGCCCACAATAGGCTCCGGGAGGCTCAAGCACACAGATTGACACCAGAGATATTGATAATAACTAAGCGATGCAGTGAACCTACACGACGAGCTTGACGGGCTGCCGGGCATCCCTGCACTGTATATTAGCGGAAAACATGGAAGCTGGCTCGCTGGCTGGCAGTAGCCGGCAAGACAACCTGGCTCGCCTGGCTCGCCTGGCGCGGGGCATCGCGAAAGGGGAGGTTATCAGATTTAGTGCGCCACTTACCGTTCCTGGTTGAAGGTGGGCTGTTGCCTAGACCGAATCCGCTCTCTCACCTCAGGGGAAGCCCCTCCTGTCTGGGCTGGTCTACCGTTGACGTGCCGTATTCATTTGCTTTTCGCGTCATATTACACAACGGCCCCAGTAAGGCTTAAAAGCTGAAGACGGAAGCTGATGAGTGGGCGAAACCAAGACAAAGCCCAGCGGGACGGTAGGTAAATTTGTATCGAGCCGAGGATAATTGTCACAGTTACCGTATGATCCGTCCCCGCGCATGCCCTTTCTGACCCCACCAGGCCTCGACGTTGGATGTCAAACGAGACGAGAGCGAGCAGGTCTCTTCTGGCTTGCTCGGTGTCCATATACCTAGTATCTCACAAAACTATTGTCTCTGGTCTGTCGGACCCCGTTCGGACGGTTGCGCGACGACAGGGCGAGGTCTCGATCAACAGGAACAAAATCGCCCGACTCGGTCGTTTGTGTCTCCCGTCGTGCGGCCTGCAACGTCAGGGACAACCCCCGAGAATAGACGACGCTACTCACATCCCTGCAGAATCCCACCAAGGCATGCACCCACCGGAAACAAAGCACCCAGGACGCGGCAAGGACTCTTGGCACTCAAAACCCGCCGTCCCGCCCGGGTTGCTTGGCTCGCCAGGTTCCTTCTCTTGCACCGTGCATCTTGGGTGTGGCCTGTTCGGATGAAGAGACTTTCTCAACCACTCGACCTCCTCCGCCGGAAGACACAAATCAATAGTCTGCATCCCCCTCCCGTCTGCGTGTCCGCTGCGCCGGCGGATGCGTGCCACCGTCATGCGCGAAGGCCCTCGTTAGCGCCCTTCGACATGTCCGACAATGTCAATGTGTGAGTTCCCGCAGCCCGCGCCTCACGGACATCTTGGCGATGGTTCCAGCCTTGAGGTCTTGTCGCCTCTTGGCCGAGCCAAGCCTTTCCGCCAAGCCTGGGGTAAGATTGTCATGGGCTCGGCCACTGACGTCTCACAGCCCTCGATGAGATCCGCAATGTCGTGTATGTACCATTCTCTCTCTTGCCTCGCCCGCGGCCCTGGATGCGCGCGCCCTCTGTCGCGGCCGTCGCCCCAATCTCGAGGGCGCCAAACCAGCCACTGCAGTTGTCATGCGCCCGGCCTGTGTCGCCGACTCGCTGCTACCACCCCAGTCCCGTGTCACCGCCATGCCCCTCGATCATCCCGAGCACGACATGCGCTGGTTTGCGCTTTGTCAATTTAGCTTTTTTCTCCCGTCATACATCAGTCGACTTGCTTGAGGCCTGAGGCTTGCGCTTGCAGCTCGTGACTAATCCAACAAAACGTAGTCTTTTGTTCAGCAACCCGTCATGGAAGGGCTCCGGCACGGTCTCGAGTACCGTCATCCGGAACATCACAGCTCTATCGGTACGACCACCCTGTTTTGTCCTGAACACCTTCTCTGGCTTTCCCGCATCTTAACACAGCAACGCAGAGCCATATGGCCTATTCGGCCCAGTTCGCGGGCAATACCACAGTCTTGTCCACCCGGTATGCGGTGCCCACGAACGGCGGCCTCGCTGGCCTGCTCTACGTTCCCGATCTCCCCAACGGCGACTCCTGCGTACAGGAGACGGCGCCGCATGTTCCCGCGTCCGCCGCCCGGCAATCCGACTTACCGCCCACCAACTATCACCTAATTGCCATTGCGCCATGGACGAGTGACCGCTGCGCCGGCTTCTACCTTTCTGCCGCCCGCACCGCTCCCGTGCGAGCATTCCTCTTTTACGTACCGGGGCAGCCAGACCCACCACCGCCGGCGGATTCTGAAGACTGGTACATCGGTGATGGTGGTGATTGGATGGCTAAGACTGGCTATCCCGTCTTCGCTGTGTCTGGCGCGGCCGGCGAGGCCATGATGCAGCACCTCAGTCTCTACTCGGGGGACATGACCGAGGTTCCATATGGCCGGAACATCAGCGAACTGTTCTTCACCGACTCGGATGACTATCTGCGAATTTGGACCGAACTCGAAGTTAGTGTGCCGCCAGTGCCGTTCGGCACCTGGGTGTACTTTCTCATCGTCGTTGGTGTGCTTCTCACGGTCATCTCTGCCACCTCCTTTCTCATGCACTTCGTCCAGGCCCGACGGCGTGCGGGACTGCGCCGGCGGGTCCTCGCAGGAGAAGTCAACCTGGAAGCCATGGGGATCAAGCACCTGACAGTGCCGATGGATCACATCCAAAAGTTTCCTCTGTTTACATACCATTACGAACCCGACTTGAGCAGTCCCCCAACATCCCCACGGTCGACCAAGAGGAGTCGGTCACGGACGGGAACACTCAGCCTAGACCAGGCCGAGAGCGTGGCAGCCAGCCAGGTTCCGCGATCCGTTACACTGTCCGAGATGGGTCCCGGCAGCGCATTTGCTGTATCTACAGCAGCAACGGACTACCAACCCACCTGTGAAATTTGTCTGGAGTCCTACGAAAACCGAGTCACAATCATCCGCGAGCTCCCGTGCGGCCACATTTTCCATTCCGAATGCATCGACGAGTTCCTACACGAGGTCAGCTCGCTCTGCCCCATCTGCAAGGCAAGCATGCTTCCCGAGGGGTATTGTCCCAAGGTCACGAATTCTATGGTGCGCCGGGAGCGTGCCATCCGACGGTTACGAGGCCGCATCGTGGTGCGCGAGGTAGACGAGGGGCCTGATACTGAAAAGTCCGGAAGGTGGTGGAGCACGACCAAGGGCAGGCTTTTCAGCCCCAAGAGCGGCCGGGTCCTATCGACGTCGACGGAGTTGCAGGAACGGCCACAGAAATCCAAGAAGCGCCAACCGCAGCGGCTGCAGGTGCGCCTGCGGCCGGACTCGCGGGCACATGTCGAACTTCAGGGCGCGCCTACGGCTCTGGCAAGGGAGCGTATGCGCGCGTTGGCCGGCTTCGCGCCTGATGACGGGGACGGCCGGTCAACAAGGTGTAAGTTGCTCTCCGGGCTCAGGAGGCTTGGGATCTTGGAAGGCTAACCAGTTGACAGGGGAGCGGATGCGCAACAAGGTATTCCCAGGTTTCAGCTGAGGAAGCAGACTCCAGGCCTGGTAGGAGGTTCTTTGTTTACGATGGGACGGATTGCATGATACCCCTTGGATTTTGTTGGTTTCAGCGGATCGCATATCCTTTTTGGTGCCCTACTCAACTATATATTGATGATGATGAAGCATTCCTCCCGTGTGGATGACGATGTGTCGGCGAGGGATGTGATAAACCATGCGGCGTCAATAGGTCCTGGGAAAGCGCTTCTGTTTAGGGAGTTCGAATTCGAATCTGATCAGCCACTTGCAACATCACCCTAACCTGCCGGACATTGCACGGGACGAATCTGCGCTATCACTTGGCATAGTCAATCCAACGTCAACACGCTTTGATTCATTAACCATGCAGAGGTATATGTCCGCAACGCCTGTAAGACCAGAGTGCCCCTCCCCAGAGTTGTACGATGGGGAATAGAGTACAACCGCCCACTGCGCAAAGCCATCCGCTAAGACCAAGCGCCAAATAACTCCAGCCTCATAGGTAGTAGTCCCCCAACCCGTGCCGAACCCGGATGTGACCCAAGGCGCTTACCAATGCCGAAGATAACGAAACGACCAAACCACAAAAAGGCTCTCTCTCACTCCTCCTCCTCCACCTCCTCATCCCACGCCTCCCTTTCCCTCTTCATCAGCTCCGCCATCTCCGCCGGCTTGAAGATGGTACTCCCCTCGTCGCTCGCCCTCGGCACCCTCGCCAGCCCCTCATCATTAAAGACAGTGCCGATACTATCGATCCACCGCCTCCGACGCTCCATCAGCGTGCGCGTGAGATCCCCAATCCCAGGCTTCGCCATGCCCGCGCCAGCAGCGCCGCCCGCGCCCGCCCCGCCCCCACCACCGGCCCCACCGGCCGCTGCCGCCGCCGCGGCGGCGGCGGACTGGCCCGGGCGCGCCTTCTTAGGCTTCTTGCCCATGGTGCGCGTGCGCTTGAGGTACGCGGCCTGCACCTGGCCGTCGAGGTCCTCGAGGATGGTCTGGTACTCCTGGTGGGCCATGCGTTCCTTGACGAGGTCGGTCAGGCGGGTCTTGCGCGCGCCGTTGACGAGCACCTGCTCGCGGAGGCGGGATTGGAGCAGGCGCAGGCGCGCGGCAACCTCGTCGTCGTAGTGGCCGTCGTACTCGGCCGTCGTGGCGGTCGGGTCGTTGGACGGTGGTGCGGTGGAGGAGGGGTTGGTGGTGGAGGACGGGGCGGAAGGGTCTTGCTGGGGGAGGAGAGGGAGGAAGCCTATGTGGCGGAGTTCTTGCTTGATGCGCTCGTCGACTTGAGTGTAGTCTAGCTTGGGGTGGGTGGCTTTTTTCCAGGTTTCGGTGTTGGACTCGGGCATGTAGGTTGCAGGTGGGAGGGATTGAAACTGCCCGGGGTTTTGGGAGGCGTCTAGTGATTGGGAGGAGGTGCCGTTGACGCCGTTAGTGCCGTGAATACCATTTGCTTGGCCGTTGGACGAGTTTTCGCCAAAGCTGAAATCGAAAGCCGCGATGCCGTTCATGCTGTCGCCATCGCCGTTGATGCCGTTAAGACCGCCCGGCCGGTCCTCCGCCGGCGGTGCACGGTGCTCGGGACGCATCGCCTGGAGCAGTCTGGAGAGTAGTGGGCCGACCGAAAGTTTGTCCGTCTCAGCCACTTCGTCATCCATGTTGTCGATACTGCCGCGCGCCTGATTTGGTGGGAGTCTGTCGCGGCCCCCTGGAGGCGACGAGTCAATAGCCATGCCGCCGTCTTCCTCAGCCCATATCTCGGTGTAGTGCTTCTTTCCCCGTTTGGGCATGACAAAGGGCGTCACGCGGTCCCCGCGTTCGCGCAAAAATGCAAGGTCTTCCTCTGTGAAGGGGCGGAAATACGGCTCGATGAATGTGCTGAACGTGGAAAAGCCAATCTGGTTGGTCGGCTTCGCACTGCTGAAGTCCTTGTCTGGGGGGTCGCCGGCAATAAGGTCTGCAAGGTCGCTCCTGGGGTACCGGGCGACAGAATAAATTTCTTTTATTTCATCCTCGGTCATGCCTGGCTGTACAGGCAGAATCTCGTAAACGGTCGGATCAGGGAAACTGGAGGGGTCGTCGCCGAACGTATTGGCTTGCGGTCGTGCTGGTGGGGGTGGGCGGCCATCGTCGTCGGAACTGGAGTCGTCGTCTTCATCCTTCGCTTCGGCCTTCGCCTTGTCGTCCACGTCCATGTTACTCGGGGTCCGCGGTGCGACTGGTGACAGGGAGGAGCTCGCTGAATCATTGTCGCGAGAGAGTTTTCGGGCTTTTCCGGTCGATTCGCGGAGAGGGGACGAGCGCTCTGGGTTGGGAGGTTAGCATCGGGACGTGACCCGAGTTGCCGGCTTGAGGATCCCGAGGCACATGAGCAGAGCGGGCTTTCCAGGCCGCATCTCCAATCGGTGTGCGGTTTTCTCACATCCTATCGCCTTGGAAAGTGGAAAAAAAAAGTGGCATGTGATAGTCACTGACCTATGTTTGCGCCGGGAGGTGCCAGGGCGTCGGCGCCCTTGCGCTTCTTCTTGTTCGATTTGCGCTCGCGCTCCTCGTCGTCGGCTTCGCGCTGCCTCCGCTCTTCTTCTCTGCCACGCTCCAAGGCCAGCTCGTCCATCCGCTGCCTGCGAGTCTGGGCGAGCAACCTCATTCCGCGGTCGCAGTGGGTGCCCCTCTTCTCGATCACATCGGCCAGCCGTTGCAGGCGTGTCAGGATGCCGTCAAGGTTTTTCGAATCGGGAATCAAGGCGGCGGACGCGGTGGGGTCCACCATGTCCTCAAAGGTCAGGTTGCGGGAAACATCAAAACGCAGGTCGACGGTCTCGGTCTCGACGGTCTCGAAGGGAGGCAGATTGGCGACTGGGGGCGCGGAGCCGGGGGTGGTGTTGCGGCTCCGCTGCTGCTGCTGTTGCTGCTGCTGCTGCTGCTGCTGGCGAATGGCGCTGGCGCCTGCCTTCTTCCCTGTTCCCTTCTGGCTCGATGACGGAGCCATCTCGAAGGGGCGCCCGGGTCCGTCGTGTCCTCGCGCGTCAACGGGGGGAGCAGACAGCTGTTTTCGGTCTGCCGTCGCACGCAGGAGGGCGGCTGCAATATCCAGGCGCGTCGGGTGTCGTTCCTACACCTCACCAGATCGTTGCCAGGGGGCTCACCACGCATGCACGTCACATCCAATGATGAGCGCAGCACTGGCACGCCACATCCCTGCCGGTCTCTGCCTCAAAGCTGCGAAACCAAGCGAAGCCAAGCTGGGGCCTTGCAGAACTGTGGGCAGGTTTGGGGGTCCAATGGAAGCGAGGGACTTGAAGTGGGGGAAGGACCTGATGACTCAGCACAGGCACCCTCCTCGATCGCGGGTGACTGCGACCTGGCTCTGGGCAGCTCTCGATTTCCAGTCACGGATCTGGGGCGTGCGGTTTCTCAATCGCGCAAACGATCAAAGCAGCATGGGCATTAGGTCTCGTCATAATTTCTCTCTGGGGCATCAGCCTGTGCTCTGTTAACGCTTAGTGTTTCTGGTTCGTCGTGCAGCAGATTACACAGCACAGCTCTAAACACAAGGCACCTACTTAAGGTCACGTCTCCCAGGATTCTCAACCCGACATTTCCTGGATTGAGTGGAGGTCCCAACTCAACATGACCACTGTTAAACAAAGCACCTATTCGCCATGAGCGTGATCGGCAGTGTGTTGTTGTCAATGATGCTTTTACCCCCTCTTACCTGTCGAATGAACTTTAATAGCACGAGACCGCTGTATAGCCCACTCGGCCTGCACAAGCATCTCATGCAAGAGAGATCGAGGAGCTCCTTCAAGGGTCCAGTTCTCTGCATCACAGCGTTACGCTGAGCTCCCGTTGGATTGTCGAGCTTAACGTTCAGTGCAGCAACAGCAGGCGTCGCTCATTACACGTGGTTGAATGCAACCAACCTATAGGCGGCTCAAATTGATAACGCTAGCCCCACCACGTCGAGAGCTGCACCCTTGAGCTTGTCGAGCTCTCCGGTTCTCGATTGAGGGGCAACCGGGTGGCGGCATGTTGCACGCCTGCCGTTGACAAGCCCGCCAGAATGCCGCCAGATCTTTGGATATGTCGTCTGCGAAGATGGCGTTTCACAGCAGCATCCGGTACCAGCTGTCCTTGAGGCGCCGCTGCCGGCCTGATGTTTCTGACGCTGCAGAAAACGATTCGCGACATGGCTTTGCAACTGGGTGATCTCACGTCGGGCATTCACTGTCTACCACACCCAGACGTTTCTCATCTGGACGTATTGGAGACTCCATCCCGCGGACAAGACCATCTGGATGCTCCCCCAACCGGCTCAATGCTATCCTAGACTTCGGAGGCCAGGCGCGTGCCTCCTTGCCGCGACTCTCTCGGCTGGACATAGGCACGGCTCGCTGTCGACCTGCAACGGGTGGTGCCCATGCCATGTGGGCGACTGATTGGCCGGCGGCCGCCATACAAACACCATGCCCACTCTGCAGACACCCCGGGTATTGTGGGGTAAGGGTTCGCGGTGCGCGTGTCCGGTGGCTGCTGGCCCAACGTGTGTGATGTGTGTGATGTCTCTTTCGTCTCAAGTTGAGAGAGCATGCTGCCGATCTGGCGCCCTGGGGGCACACTCGAGTCAGGTTGCTTGGGGTCCTGGACAGCTACTATGTACACACGCGCTATATAAGTCGCAAGCGCTTTGTCCCGTCTCTCGTCACCCTCCTCCCCCCCTTTCCTGTATCCATCTTGACTCCCTGCTCAACGCGCGGACGTAAGACCCGTTTCAACACTCTTCCCTCTCTCCCAGCATGAGAGAATACCATGGCTTCTCTTGGTGGTAACATTACGCCCCCTGAGAGCATCATCAACCCCCAGATCTTTGTTGCTGGCATTGCCGGAGTCCTGTTCTTTTCCCTCGGCCTCTACCAGCTCTCCAGCAAGCCCTCGCAGGATGGCCACAAAAATGAGCCTAGCCTCATCAAGTCGTTCTTGCTGTTCTGCTACTCTTGCTTCCTAAAGCCGCACTCTCATGGCGCCAATGGCGGCCAGCAGGGTGCCCTAGAGTCGTTCTACGCCGGCCAAGCCGGTGCGGTAGGTTCATCTCGTCTCACAACTCTTATCCTTTCTTTTTACATATCCGATGATGGCCTGTTCCACCCCGGAGAGCGAACCTATCGCTGACGAACGCAAACAGTACGATGTGACTAGGAAAGCGCTTCTCAAAGGCCGCGAGGACATGCTGGCGCTCGCCGCCGCACAGCTCCGCAACAAGGCCGAGAAGCAAGATGGCTGCGCTGCGAAGAAGCGCATCTGGGTTGACGTGCGCTTCTCATCCACCTGAACTTTAATAATGCTGTGCGAGTCTAACACACCGTCAGGTTGGCGGCGGGACTGGCTGGAACATCGAGGCCATGTCCGAGTTTGTCAACGTGGCCGAGTTCTTCTCCAGCGTCTACCTGGTCGACTTCTCGCCTTCGCTCTGCGAGGTGGCCCGGAAGCGGTTCGCCCGCCTCGGCTGGAGCAACGTGAAGGTTATCTGCCAGGATGCGAGGAAGTTCCGCCTCGAGGACTATGAAAATGGTCACTGGGGGGGCCGGACAAGCCCGACACGCTCGTCCTCCAGCTACTTCGAGCCCAGGCCGGACCATGGAGGGGCCGATCTGGTCACCATGTCTTACAGCCTGTCGATGATTGTGAGTATTTTGACTAGACCGACGAGGTACGCAGAAGCACAGCAGCGACTGACAAGGTGTGCGTACAGCCCGACTACTACTCAGTCATCGACTCCCTGACCTCGCTCCTATCGCCTCAGGGGATCATGGCTGTGATCGACTTCTACGTCCAGTCAAAGGTTGACGTGAGCTTCCGCAACTACACCGGCGGTCTGGTCGGACGCCATGTCAACTTCCTCGGACGGACATTCTGGCGGGCCTGGTTTGACCTTGACCGGGTCGCCCTCGAGCCTGGGCGCCGAGACTACCTCGAGTACCGGCTCGGCACCATCCTCACGGCCAACCTGCGGAACAGCTCACTGGGTTCGATTCCCTACTACATCTGGCTGGGATGCCACAAAAAGCCCTTCTCGTCGTCAAGCCTGCCGCACGAGATCGTCGAGCGCATCGACGCGCTCGCCACGGAATCCCCGTACCTGTTTCCGCTTAACAAGCAGAATGGAACGAACGCTCTGACGCGCGCGGTTGAGAGGACCGCGCCGGAGATCCGGTCCAAGGCGTTTGACGCTGCTGTTGGGAACCTCTCGGCCAACTTGCCGCTGCCGTCCTTCTTCTACCAGAACCACCACTGGCGGATCTACTACGATGACCAGCTGGAGAAGCACACGCAGTTCAACGACGAGTACATCTACGCCTTCACCTGGGAGGACACCCGCATCGACGCGGAGCTGCTCAAGCTCGGCCCCGACGATGTTGTTCTCGCCATCACCAGCGCCGGCGACAACATCCTCTCGTATGCCATGCAGAGCCCCGCCAGGATCCACGCAATCGACCTCAACCCAAGCCAGAACCACCTGCTTGAACTCAAGGTCGCCTCGTACACGGCGCTGCCCTACGAGGACTTTTGGAGGATTTTCGGCGAGGGCAAGCACCCCGAGTTCCGGACCCTGCTGCTGTCCAAGCTGTCGCCTCACCTGTCCAGCCGCGCATTCCAGTACTGGCTCGACAACGCGGCTATCTTCACCAACCCGCGCGGCCGCGGTCTCTACGACACGGGCGGCAGCAAGCACGCCATCCGCGTCTTCCGCTGGATCTCCCGCATCTTCGGCTGCCGCAAGGCAGTCCAGGAGCTCCTATCGGCCGAGACGCTCGACGAGCAGCGGCAGGTCTGGCAGCGCAAGATCCGCCCGGCCCTCCTCAGCCCGCTCGTGTGCAACATCGTCGTCAGCTCCGAGGCCTTCCTCTGGGCGGCGCTCGGCGTGCCCAAGAACCAGCTGGCCATGATCGAGGCGGACCACGCCACCAGCGCGGCCGTCACGGGGCCCTCCCCGACCGCCAAAAACACCCGCTCGCACGCCATCTGGCACTACATGGTCAACACGCTCGACCCGGTCATCGAGACGACCCACATCGCCCGCGACAACCCGTACTACCGCGTCTGCCTGACGGGCGACTTCTCGCCGGCCTGCCACCCAGACTACCTCTCGCCCCACGCCCACGCGCTGCTCAGCCAGCCGGGCGCGCTCGACGGCCTGCGCATCCACACGGACGAGATCGACGAGGTCATCGCGCGCATCACGCCCGGCACGCTGACCGTCGCCGTCGTCATGGACAGCATGGACTGGTTCGACCCGGACAGCGGCCACAACACGGCGGCGACGCGCCAGATCGCCAAGCTCAACCGCGCGCTGGCCACGGGCGGTCGCGTGCTGCTGCGCAGCTCCGCCCGCGAGCCCTGGTACATCCGCGTCTTTGAGGCGCACGGGTTCGTCGGCAAGCAGGTCGGCGACCGCGCCCCCGGGAGGTGCATTGACCGGGTCAATATGTATGCCAGCTGCTGGGTGTGCACCAAGGTGGAGAACTTGCCGCCGCCGACCCCGGGGTCGGAGGCGGAGATGGGGCAGGGGATTGCGGAGGACTTGCTGCGGATTTGACGGGAGGGAGGGAGTATGGTGGTGGTGTGGTGTGGTGTGGTGTTGTGTTGTGTTGTGTTGTGTGCTGCTTTGAAGGAGGGAGGAGAACTGTTGCCAATGGTATTATGGATGCAACGTAGTAGATTGAACGACCAACACACGACGAGATGCGATCAATGAGAAAGGGCTTGTGACTTGCTGTCCTACGATATTGTTGGTATCCATTTCAGACGGTTGCCGCGTTGGTTATAGAGATCAAGGAAAGCATGCATGTCTAAGAAAAGCCGCGGCTCGGCCATCGCCTGGCCGGCTCCACCTGGCGGGTTTAGACGGTTGCCCGAAATTGGGCTCGAGATGATCGGACACAGATCTTGCATGATGCACGCGTTGGTGCCACCTCAACCCAACGGTTGGGAATTGCAAATGTGGCTGGCAAGCTTGCGGTGTGGCATGTGAAGAGATAAATGAGTCCCGATCCAGATGGGGAGGGTGAGTGTGGGGTAGGGCTGCGGTGCGGTGACGTTCGATGCTTCCTTCCGCGAGGCAGCCCATTGTTGTTGAGAGGCCGTGCTTCCGCGTGCGTCGGAAAGAGGGCCTGCCGCGGGGCCCCCTGCTGGGGCTTGGATTTGCTGCAGGGCCGTTGCAGCGGCCATCTGCGCTGCCGAGGGCGGGGGCCGAAAGCCCCAAATCTGGAGAGCAAGCGCCCACAGCAGTTCACCCCACCTGCCTTCAGCGTTAGGTACTGAACTGTTTATGTCCTTGGTGTGTAAGCGCGAGCAGCCGCTGGGTCGGTTGTTTGGTCTGCATCTCATCAGAGGCGCCTCTGAAGTTCGAGATCTACCGGTTACGGATACTTGATGAGTGATATTATTGTTCTCATTCGAAGCAATGGGATTTTGCCCTCAGGCGCAACGGTCATTGTCCATGTTCTTCTGCTGTTAACTTGCCTACCTCGTGAACACAGTAAGAAGGAGTTGCTAGTTATCCCACCTGATTAGATAACATTCGTATTTGTCCAGCAGCTACAGTCAGCCTGCATCGGCGAGCTTTGTTTCCGTTTCGACTTTCCCCATACTTTAAGCTTCAGTAAGCTCAAACAAAATGGTTCGGCGATGTTTCGATCCGCTGTGTGGCCCATGTGCCGCCGTAGACGCCATTAGACGCGACGATTCTGGGAAGCCAAAAACAGGTGGCAGAGTCGCATTCTGTTCGTGGTGTGGCTGAGCCCGCCAGGCCGTGCTCGCACCTCACTGGTCGTTTTCCCGCGAAGCAGGGTCTCCGATTACTATCCAACCGGGAGGGAATCGGGTCCTGCTCGGCTTCCCCTACCGGCTGTGGCTCCTCCGGTTGCTGAGCCTCATGCAGCACACCTCCTGGGTCTGTGACTGTGACATTCTGCATGGCCGTTGCAGCAGACCCTCGTTGACATCAGAAGCTCACAGCTGGTTCCCTCCCTCAGTGTTCGTGAGTCTGTCTTATTATTAAAACAAGTTGGGATTTCACCGCTTCACCACCAAAATGGTCAAACCCACCATCGGCCGCCGTTCCGTGCCTGCAACCAGTTGTTGTCACAGCGGCGTTGGCTGAAGCCCGCGCGCCCGCCCAACATGTCGGCAACCTCCTCGTCCCCGGCCACCTCTCCGCTGTCGCGGACCCCGCGACCACGCCCAAAAAACTGCATGGAGTGCAAGAAGATGAAGAGGAAGTGCGACAAGGGATTCCCTTGCACCGAATGTGCCAAGTAAGTGTCCAACTTTCCCCTCGGCTTTCGCTGTCTCGTGTCTTGCCGCCGCTAATCTCATCGTGCTCGCCTTGTTCTGGTGTTTTCAGGACAAATCGGATATGCGAATACAAAGACCCAGCAGAGGATGGCCTGTTTGGACCCATCTACTCTGCCAAGGACATCCATTCCCTGACCTTCGGGACACTCCTCGACGTGCTCATTACGAAGCAGCGGGTCAAGGAAACGGTCGACCTGTACTTCGTCGGCGTCAACTCCTGGTTCACCATCATCGAGCGAGCCGGCTTTGAGGAGCAGCTCGAGACGACATGGGGCAAACTCCCTGCCGAGACGAGCATCCTGGCGCTTTGCATGGCCCTCATCGCCCGCCCACCAAACCAGAAGCCGAGCAAGATCGGAGACACGTTGTACCACGCCACCAAGGCCATGTTGAGTCTTGTCCAGAGCATAGTTCCCATGGCGATCCCGCTGCTGCAGGCCGAGCTTCTTGTCGCTATGTACGAGTTCTCCCAGTCGATGCCCCAGCAGGCGTACCTGTCCCTTGGGCGATGCCTCCACATGACCAAGGTCTTTGGCTGGCACAATGAGGGGTTCTGGTCCGACGATCGGAAGGCGTCCATGCCGAGAGAGCTGAAGCTCTGCTCCATCTTGTGGTGGGCCATTGTCTATGTTGACTGGTGAGCATGTCTCCTGCCCGCGCGAAAGATCGGTGGCGAATGGCTAACGACAAGGTAGCCTCCTCCATGTTGCATACCAGGACCAGGTGTTCCCGATGCACACATCAGGGCTCGCGCAGGTTTCCGTGATCCCGCTGCCGGAGGCCTTCGATCGACATTTCCGAGGCACCCTGGCATTTCAGTTCGGAGGCCAGGACCAGGAATACCGCGACGGTAACAGTGATCGAATCGAAGGCATGGTTCTTCCTGAAGCCACGTCTGCCTGGTACCTCAGCCGCGTGTTGCAGCAGCTGTCGGACCCCGCGCTGCCAGACAACATCGATTCCGAGGTGCTCTCGAACTTGATCATGCAGCACGCCAAAGACGTCGACTCGGCCAAGTGGAGGACTGGTGACCGGAATGCGGCGTTTGGGACCGATCTCATGTAAGTTAATCCCCACCACCGCCGAAGTCCTGTCTTGGATGATTCACTGAACGCGTGATTGCAGAGCCCTGATGAAGCTCAACCAACCCGGCCTCTTCAGCGGAATCGATCCACTGTCGGCTTCGGACCCGAGCCATCTCCAGGCCGTCCAGCGAATCCGGATAATCACCGACGTCATCCACGGCAAAGCCGGTAAACTGGTCGACGGCCAAGAACGCCTGAGCAATGGCTCCGTGGCTCCCTGCGCAGCCTTCGCCATGTCGTACGCGGCGTTGCTGCTTATCTCCCACGGCGACGGCGTGCTCCAGGACGAGCACTGGTTCATGAGAGTCGAGAACCTGAGGGTTCCGCTCGAGAAGATCGCTAAAAGATGGAAGATCGCAGGTGTGTTCTTCCGCCTCGCGTTTCCGGAACCCCCCTCGAATCCGAACGACGTTGCTGATGCCCGGCCACAGAACGGTACTGCGACTCAGTCAGGATCGCGCTCGACAATCGGCTCACCGGCTATGTCCCGTAGCCGGACGATGGGCTCCTCCAAGATAACGAAAAGAAAACCGCCTAGAAAGAAGAGCAAGAAAGACCGGTTCAGGGGACTGGTCGGGTGATGGCGACGGGGGTTGCTGGTTTGGCGTCCTGGACGGCTGGATTTAGATACCCCATTGGTTCGGTTTATTTCTTTCGGTTGGTCAATCTCATGGGCTCGACATTTCGAATTCAGGGCCCGGATCCAGGAGATCATGGGATCAGATGAGTGTATGTCAGCATGGGGGGGGCTCGTTAGGGGAAGTTGAGGACGCGCGCCTCTGCATGGCCGGTTCCATGTTCCCCGACTCATTCTTTTTTTCTTTACTTTGTCACTGAGATTTTCTTTTGATGTTGTTGTTGCTCATTCTCCACCCCCTGGTCGCTCGGTCAGGCACATGAGCTTGGGGAAGTACACGAACCAGCAGGCATGTTTTATGACGATGGAAATGCGGCGTTAGCTGTGTTTATTCTTCCTTCGGGATCTACCCAGGCCTGGAGATACTAGATATAGTCAGTGTTCTTGATCTTCCTTCGTTCCGTGCATGACAAGAAGCAATGATAAACAGAATACATAGACCTGACTTGAGGTCAGGAACCATAGACAACGTTCGAATACGCATGCCGTGTCCGGAAAGAAAGAAAGACGACCAACCTGATCAGTAGCTAGTCACCCTTCAAGACAAATCATGTGATGGGGCAGCATGTACGAGAAAGCGTGGCCGAGAAATGTGTAGCATGTTGCACGAGTCTGGTCGGTGGTGCTGAGATTCGTGAGATCGGGGAGGCGACTGATGCGAAGATGACCCAGATGGCGTAAAGAGATTGGAAAGATCACAACCACACAATAGTACATTGAGTGAGAAAACTCTGAATGAGAAAACTCTGGCCATGGGGGGAGGGCAGCGAAGGGAGAAGAAGCTGGGGCTATGTAGAAGGATATGTGACCACCAGGAACGGGCCCTTAACATGGGTAGCCGAAGTCTTCCGCACTTCGGCTCGAACAGGAAGGGCTTTGTTTGATCGGATACCACCAATCTGCCTGCTGATCGGCCGCTCTGACGTGGGACTGTCTAGCAGATGGCCTTCTGTCGGCCGGACGTTGAGGCGCAACTGCGGAGCACTGCCCAGCCCCGAGAGTGTCTCGAAGGCACCCGAGACAGGTAATACGCGCCAACAAGGCGGATTCGAAATGAGCATTCACGGAAGAACACGGCAACAACGAGAGAAACTGAGACTAGAAGGTGTCTTGGAACAGAGGTTGGCTGATATGATCTCAGTCTCCACCAGGAGCTGTGAGATGTCGGGCGAGAACGGATGGCCGAATAGGGAATATCTATGTATGCACGGATACGGTCACTTTCCGCGCGAGTAAGTTGGACGCAGGAGGATTGCGATACCCCGCGCGGGGGTCTACACAAGTGTCAAGCCTGAGAGGCACGTTCATCACACAAGGATTTGCCATTGATCTTGTGTGGAAGATCAAAGAGCAGGAGGTAGCAGTTGGCAGGCGGCGTGTCAGCGTGTAAGTCGGTGATGTTCCGCAGCACAGTGCGAATGGGATGGTGATGGGACGTGCGCTCAACCCGCCATGCATTGCTGTGCAGCAGTGGGCCGCATGCAGGCCAGCGGCCATGTTCCGGCCGCCAGTTGGTGGGATGCCTCCGGATCAGCCAGCTTCCGGCGCAAGCCTCATGGAAGCTCGACGTTCCGAATGGGAGCTGCCCGATTCGCAAGAAACCCATGCCATAGTTGTAAACATGTTCAAATACTGAAATAGCTTGGGGAAAGGAAACATTCCCGAGTCTCACTGCGCTTGATGGAATTGACAGTCTTTATTTACCTCAGCAGCCTGACAACGCAGGTAGCATTGCGGCCCTCTATCAACCACAGGCTGACCAACCCTCTACCCTGCCTTGTTCTGCGCCCTCCACATACCAGATAGCTGACATCAACAGCACCCTCATCGAGAGACAAAATGGAAAACGGTTTGGGGTAAACCAAGAAAGGGCCGGACACTGTGGGTTTTCAGTTGAGGGTAATGTTCACAAATAAACCCCGCATCCGCTCTGCTGCGTGTCCGTCACCATATAGAACGCTCGTCTCTCCCCTTCCCCCTAACCTCCCCACCTCATGCAGTCCAGATGCGCTTAATAGCCTCGGTGATGCCCACATCCGTCGTCTCGAACTCGTAGAGCGCCAGGCCGACGACGGCGGTGGCGGCGTTGAGGCCCCAGGCGAAGAGCTTGCGCGCACGCGGCGTCCGCCACGTGGGCACGTAGTCGGTGATGATGTTCTGGAATCCCGTGTGCGAGTGGATCAGGATGGTGGCGCAGAGCACCGCGTCGAGCGTCGGGTTCAACGAGCCGGCCGCGAAGGGCGCCACCGTCAGGGGGATCAGCGACCCGGCCACCAGCCGGTCGAACGTCCAGTGATAGGACCCGTGCGAGGGGGAGGTTTCTGGGACGGGAGCTGCGTCGTTCACTGTAGGTTTGGGGAAGGTGAGCAGGTGAGAATAAGTTCGCGGGAAAATGCGCTCGTACCTGTGCCTTCGACGCGCTCTGTACAATCAGACGTCAGCAAACAGCTTCACTCGTTTGTTTGCTTCCATGACCATGAACGGTGCGTACGCGGAAGGGGGGGCAGGAGGTCCCTGCGAGCGGTGGTGTGGAAGGCGATGACGCTGCGCTGGGCCGCGGGCCTCGTCGTAATCGACAGCTTGGGCGCCGAAGCGACCTGCCGCAGCAGGGAGGAGCGGAGAGTTGACGCCATCGTGTGTTGGAGCGGACGGCCGTCAATGGGTTCGGTGGCGCGGCGTGGTGCTTGCTTTCGGGGGGCGTTGCGTCAATGAACCTGGGAAGCGACGATAGCGGAACAACGGGAGACTCGCGAAAATGGCGGACGGCCCGGGCGTGCTGCTGGTTCCTCGGCAATCGGGACCTCAGTCTGCCAATCGTCTCGCAGTGGATGTCAGCCAAGGAACCCCACTGCTCAAAGCACCCAGCACTGTCGAGGCATCCCCCTACCCATGCTCGCCAAGCAGATGCCTAGCCCGCGGCTTGGCACTTACAGCTCAAGCTCCATCTAAAATTTGGGCTGCGAGCCTGCGAGCCTGCGACCCCGTCAACGCGCATCACGAATCCAGGCCGTGAAAGCGAATTGCGGCCGAACCAACACCACGACCCCGATTACGGCGCCTCCCTTAGTCTCCAGTGCACCACACGTCATCTTGAAAGCGTCATACAACTCTTGTTAACCCAAATTAGCAGCACAGGCTGTGGCCATGGCGCCGTCACAGGCGCTTCTCGGCAGAGGCCCCGTCTGCCGCAGGTGCCTCTTGGCTTTCGCGGGCGCTGTTGTGCCGATCCAGCGCAGGGGCGTCACGCAGAACTTTTTGAGGAAGACGGCCGAAGCGGAGGTGCAATGGCAGGAGCGCGCGAAGCTGGTAGAAGAGGGGAAGGTGCCCAATTTCTGGGACATGCTGGAGGAGCGCGGTTATGTCAAGGACACGGCCGGGTAGGTTCGACTGCTATCCATTGGACTTGAACCTTTGCGGCTTGTTGAAGGTTGTGGTGTCTAACAGATGCTGGATGCAGGTCGAGAGAGACGATACGCGAGCTTATGAGGAGGAAGCGCATAGGCGCCTACGTCGGCGTTGACCCTACTGCCAGCTCGATGCACGTGGGCCATCTGCTCCCCATGATGCCGCTATTCTGGATGTACATGCACGGTTACCGTGCCTTTACCCTTCTCGGCGGGTCGACCGTCAAGATAGGGGACCCTACCGACCGACTCCAATCTCGAACTCCCCTCAAACGCACCGATTTGGCCATGAACGTCACCAAGATGCACGTCCAGATGCAGAAGCTGTGGGTGAATGTGGAGTACCAGGCCAAGAGGTTCGGCTACGAAAAGGAGTACATATGGAGGCGGGGCCTGGTGAATAATAACGCGTGGTGGAACAAGACTCCGTTGCTCGAGGTCATGAAGAGAGTTGGGAGGTACATCCGGGTCGGGCCCCTGCTCTCCCGCGACACGTGCGTCACTTTCCCATGACCTCCCACGTCCGCGCCACATCGACTAACCTGTACTCCAGCGTCAAACGAAAAATGACGGAAGGAGATGGTGTCTCCTTTGCCGAGTTCTCCTATCCTATCATGCAGGGGTGGGATTGGTGGCAGCTCTTCAAGCAGCAGAGAATCCAGATGCAGATTGGCGGCTCCGATCAGTACGGCAACATCATCACGGGAATTGACGTCGTAAAGGCCGCCCGAGACAACGAGCCCGACCCGGAATCGAAGCTACCCGCGAATGACATGTACGATGACCCTGTCGGCTTCACCGTGCCGCTTCTGACAGACTCGTCCGGTGCCAAGTTTGGCAAAAGCGCCGGGAATGCGGTGTGGCTCGACGCCTTCATGACGAGCCCCTTCGACCTGTACGGCTATTTCGTCCGGCGGCCTGATGCTGACGTCGAACAGCTGCTCAAACTGTTCACTTTCTTGCCCATGGACCAGATCCAGCATATCATGGAAGAACAGCACGTCGATCCCTCGAAGCGTGTTGCTCACCACCGTCTCGCCTACGAGGTGGTGACATTGGTCCACGGAGAAGCCGAGGCGAAGAAGACACAGAAAGAGCATCAGGAGATGTACAAAAAGGGCGGCGCCGCAGTTCCTCTCGTATATAGGCGGCCGGATGGCGACTATACGGAGCCAGAGGGACAAACAAACGCCAACAACGCGCCACGGGTCGACATGATCCTTCCGGAGTCTCTCATCACGGGCAAGTCGATCGGACGCATTCTCTACGCCGCCGGACTCGCCGAGAGCCCAACAAAGGGTCACAAGCTGGCCGTGCAGCAGGGCGCTCACATCGCCGGCCTGCCCGGGCGCCCCATTGGGCACAGCGAGCCCATGAACCCATCGGAGCTGACCTGGACGCCCATCAAACTCTGGTACCCCCAGGAGACCACGAAGTTCCTGATTAGCGGCGAGATCCTCATCCTGCGCAAGGGCAAGCACAATGTGCGAGTCATCAAGATGGTCAGCGACGAGGAGTATGAGAAGTCGGGCCAGTCATATCCCGGCCAGCCCTTCAAGGGCGCCGTCCGCCTCCTCAGACAGCAGCTCGAGGGGCTGAAGGCCGGCCGCGTGTCTCCTCAAGAGGTGAAGGAGGCATTGCGGCAAGGGGCTGAGAAGGAGGACGAAGCTGAGAAGGACCATGCCATCAAGTTCCCGAAGGAGAAGTCCAAGGAACATCTCATGCTGGAATCTCAGCTCAACGAGCTTCTCTTGTCCACCGACTCCGAGAAGAATGGCAAGGCACAATAGCCGGCTGCGGGCCATCCACACTTGCACGGATTGGTTTTCCAGGGATTTCACCCTGTGTGATTTTTACGGCTGTACCGCTAGCCACGGCCACCGTGTAACATATCGAAGCGAGCTTATACCTTGGTTTACAAGGCCACAGAGGGGCCCATGTATTATTTCATCACTCATACATACACCCATATGTAGCATCATCTGTACAAGACAGTCAAGTCCCCCGCCGGGGCCGGGAAGTTCTTCAGGCGGTCCATGATCTCGCTGTCCGTCAGGTTCTGCTCCGTGATGATCTGGTCGAACGTGTGGCAGCCGTCGGTGTACTTCTGCAGCGGGTCGCCGCCCGCGACGGGCCGCGCCTGGCCCGTCGCCAGCGCCGCCAGGTACTGCTTGGACACGACGTGCTTGTGCACCCGGTACAGGCACCCCTTGATCACACCGAACTGCACCAGCCGCCGCACGTCGACGAAGCGCAGCACGTCGAACCCGCCGTCCATGTGGCCCTTGAGCCACTCCGTGACTGTCTTGCCCACGCAGAAGGTCGTCATCAGCTTGATCAGCATGTAGTTGGACACGCGGTGGCCGTCGCTGCCACCGCTGCCGTCGCTGCCGGCCATGCCCTCGACGCCACTATCCTCGCCACCTCCGACTTTGTGCCCGGAGGAACCGGCATCTCGGTCGCCACGATCGGAGCCGCCGGCGCCGGCATCCTGCCCGCCACCGTTGCCGCTGCTGGCGCCGACGCAGACATAGCTGGCGCACTCGTCGACCATACCACCCACATTGGCAAGAAAATCGTGAATCCCCGGCCGCGGCGCGTAGCAGGCGCCGAAGAAGAACATGTCGAGCAGCAGGACGGTGTCGTAATAGAGCAGGTGGCGCACGGCGAGCTGGGCCAGCTCGAGCGAGACGTCGGCGAGGAATGCGATGCGGCGCACGTCGGAGACGCCATCGATGTGCGCCACGACGCGCTGCAGCGTCAGGTCCCAGGTCGGGTCGACCACGTCGGCGAACTTCATCTTGGCGACCGGCACATGCCAGCCCTTGACTTCGGGCGGGGTCGGGTGGTGCGGGAAGAGCTTCATGTTGATGGTGTTGGCGTCGTCTGGGGCGGTTGTTGTCAGGGGCTGAGGCCTGCGAGGGGTTCTTGTTTCTGGGATAGTTGGTGGGGTTGCAACTCACCCACCGGAATCATGCATTCGCCGTAGTTGTTCAGATCCTCCTTGACGATCTCCAGCAATGACTCGATCGGCCGCCTCGCCTCGCAGCCTCCCGCCGAGTCCGCGTCCTGACTGAGATAGCCGCTCTGCTTCTCCATCTCTGCAAAGGTCACAGCCAGCCTGCGCACGACACGCTCGTAGGGCACCTGGTCGACATCGGCGTCGACGACCAGGCCGAAGTTGAAGATGAACTCGTTGCGGTCGTAGCGCGGGCTGGGAATGGACACGGGGAAGCCGAGCACGACGTACTTGCCCTCCGGGTCGGCAACGGTGATGTAGCGGTTGCAGAAGGCCTGGCGCGGGATGATGTACTCCTGGAGCACGCTGAAGTCGAACAGCGGCGGCTTGGCGGTGCTGGCGCCAGGGACGGGCACGATGCAGCCTGGCGGGCTCTGCGCCACGATCTTGGTTCCTGGATGCTGTTAGCGGGATGTCAGGAGACAAATTGAAGAATGCGTAGGCGCTTTGACAGGATACCTTCTTGTGGGAAAAAACGGGCGTAGAATATCCCCTGGATCATGCTGAAAGTGCTGTCTCACAGCCGCCTGCTTGCCTCTGAACGGGCCTCATTGACAGCCACAGCCACTCTGCGCCCACGATTGCCCAGAGGGCAAGATGCTACAGAATTCAGGGAACAACCTGTGTGTACGCTAGAAACCTTTGCCCAAAGTGCAGATAAGATGGGGACATAAGATGGGGAGAGAGAAGCTGGTTTGGAAGTCAGTGATGAGCCTTCGAAGTAATGGATGAATGGATGTGAACAGTACGAAGGTGGTTCATCTCAAGCCTTCAGACAATGTGCTGAACGGCTGGTATAACCCTAACCCTTGCTATCCTTTGACCACTTGGTGCTGTCTTGATTGCGCCTCGAGGTTACGTGTACAAGGCATGTTCGATACACAGAGTTCCGCCGTAACAAAGGGCTTCGAGCAAGCTGACGGATTCAGGAACAAGTTATGGCACGGCAGGTCGGATTCAATGGATAACCAGGCATGGCCAACTCGAATAGCAACTCTCGTCCATGCAACAGCCCAGCGTTTACTCGCACGACTCTTCTCTTCAGATGACGATCCAAACCTACTTGACTCTGTGTCTCAACATACAGTTACGGCACCGCCGTGCCATCTCTTACCCGTCCGCGCCGCCCGTCGGCGTGATATCCCTCTTCCCAAACCGCGCCCCCAGCCCGCCAATATCCCTCCTAAAGAACTTGCCAATGTTCTTCAAGTTCTCATTGATCGTCGCCTTCTCCCCGGGCACCGCACCCCCCACACCACCCACCACCCCTGGCGCCCCAGCCGCCGCATCCCTCGCCGCATTGAGCAGCTTCTCCCCCAACGACGCAGCATCAAACCGGCCCTGCAACCCCCCCACAGCACCCCCCACCGCCGCCACTCCCGCACCGCCACTCCCCCCGAGCCCCGCACCACCCCCGACCAACCCCCCAACCGACCCGGTATTCATGAGCGGCGTCAGCAGCGGCGAGCTCTGCACGAGCGGGGTGGCGGTCGTCGCCACGCCCTCGCGGTGGATGGTAAACAGCTCCATGAGGTGGGCCTGGTCCTGCTTGCGCACGCCCTTGAGCTCGAGTATCTTGCGGAAGTTGGTGTCGGACCGGTCGCCGATGTGGATCAGGTAGGCCTGCACCAGCCCCTCGGGCGGCGAGGGCCGCACCTGCAGCGTCTTGAGCAGCGGGTCGACGCGCGTCATGGCCTGGTTGACGCGTTTTACGAAGCTTGCGGAGGGGGGTGGTGGTGGTGGGTTGTTTTGTGAGGTGGCCGTGGCGGGATTGTGGTGGTAAGAGAGGAGGTTCTCGAGGGATTTGGTGAGGACGTATTTGTCGAGTAGCATCTGCTCGGCGCCGACCTCGCCGACGGGCCGGCATTGCACGACGTTTGTGATGTACGCTGCGGCGAGGTGCTCGACGAGGTTGTCGCAGAAGGCGCGGGCGTACTGCTGCTTGATGACGAGCGGCAGGATCTCCGCGGCCTTGCCGTTGATGTGTTTGAGCAGCTCGCCGATGTACGAGCTGTGGTCGCTGACGCTCTCCATGCGGCTCCAATTGGTGTTCCTCATCTCGCGCCACGCGCCTTCGCAGTCCAGCTCGACCTTGGCCACGAGCGCCATGACGGCGGCGCTGGCGACGCCCAGGAAAGCGTCCGACTGCGAGGTCAGGTCCACCCTTGACGCCATATCCGGGTCGATGCGCTTCTTGATGCTCTCTTCCAGCTGGTTGGTGTTCGTGTGCCAGAAGTCGGCCGTGTTGAGGACAAGGACGATCTCCTGCAGCGGTAGCCCCTGCGGTCCGCCGCGTTGCAGGAAGTTCACGAGAACCTGCTGCGCGTACTCGTCTAGGTACTTTGCCAGCGTCCTGCTAAGATCTAACAAGCGCTCGCCAGTGGACAGCTTGGCACACTGCGAGAGTGTAAGCTTGTAGAAATGGAACAGCTCGATCGCGGATGGGATGACGGCCTGCGGCGAGAACTCCTCGTCTGGAGGTATGAGCGGCTGCGTCTTGTACTTCGGAATCATGCTCGCCAGAGCCTTGTCCTGCGAGTCGACCCACAGGCTCAGATACGGCTCGAAAGCGACAGATATCGAGCCGTTAAAGTTCTGTATCCTGTCGTCCGCGGAGCTCAGAGTGTCGATGCTCGCGCGAGGCTCACTCGCAAACCGCCTCTCCAGACTCTGCTCAAAATCCATCGTCTCCTGCAGGCAGCTGAGCAGCAGGTTGACGTCAAGCTTGGCGCCGTCGATCCGGCGCATGCTCTTCTCCAGAATACCCTTGAAGTCGTCTCGGGTGCCGTCGCAGAATGCCATGGCAAGCGTCTCACCGACGCGCCAGTGGGGCGGGAATATGGCCGCGTGCTCGTCCTCGTGCGTCTTGAGCATGCGCTTGAACCACGCGTAGCGCCGGCCGATGTTGTCCAGGCTGCCCGCCTCGTCGTTGCCTCGGAAGACGTGGCGGTACTCGCGCAGCTCCGTGTTCACGTACCACGTCACCAGCCTCGTTTTGGCGTGGTCACCCAGCGCGTCCATGACCAGGCAGGCCTCGACCAGCACGCCACGGCGCACGGCTACCTCGCCCTTGGCGAAGGCGATCTCGAAGTCCTCGCAGACCTGCTCGAGCAGCTCGCGCTGCAGCTCACTGACGCCGCGGCTCAGCACGGCGATCTGCTCGATGCTGCGGTAGCTGTTGAAGTGGCGCATCAGCTGCAGAACGGCCTGCAGCAGGCCGGCGCACTCGCGGTACTGGCGGGTGCGGGCGAGGCCGCGGAGCTGCTCGTAGGCCGTGGTGAGCATCTGGAGGCGCTTCAGGGCGGTCATGCTCAGCGTCAGGTTCCGCTTGGTGCCGTCGAGGCGCTTGATGTCGGCGGTCATGGTGGTGATGTCGCGCTCGGTCTGCAGAGCGCGGGTGCGCACGCTCTCGATGCGCTGGAACAGCGCGGCCAGCTCGGCCTGGGCCGACTGCATGCGCTCCAGCGACGAGTCGGGCCCGTAGGCCTGGGCCGTCTCGAGGGCGGCGATCGACTGCGAGAGTTCATCTTTGTGGCGCCGGATGGTCGTTGAAACGCGGGCGACCGAGGACACGGTGGACGGATGCGAGAAGAGAAGGTTCAGGTGCGCGATCGGGTCGTACTCCACTGCCAGCCGGGGAACAAGTCAGTAAGAAACGGCTCTGGGTGCTGGTGTGTTCGTGGCCTGAGGGTCCTCGGAGTCCAATTTACCTACCTGAATCAAGCAATAGAGAATCTGCAACTGCCACGTTCATGTTGCCTCGTCACTGGCCTTTACTGGTGGATTACTCTTGAGTTGGCTGACCTGGAGATGGTTTCGGAGTTGCGTTGCTGTTGCTTGCTTGCAGGGGTCTCAAGTGCCAAGCAACCAGGTACGGACGGCGGCGGTTACACAGTACGGAGAATGGGTGACTGGCACGGACACTTGGACAAAATGTGGAGGAGTAACTAACGCGGTGAATCTTACGTAATATTTTGTACTTCAACACAGCGCCCATAATACCATGAACACCTAACGTTACCAACCTATTTGGTAGTGAACAGTCAGCTTCACAAATCTGAGTCAATACAGGTTTGAGCTCGATAGGGTAGATTAGCTACTAATATGGAAAAACTGCATTCTAATATTCTTACAGACAATTGCACCTAAATATGTAGGCATCAGATCAGGTACCTATGCGAGGTGTAATTAGAGAGAAAGTCAAGGTTTAACGAGCTTCTTTGTCTGTGGAATCCTTGAACCTTTTCTCGATGTAGGTGGAGAGGTTTCTTGTTCACAGATACCGAGCATTGAGGAAGTACAAATTGGGTATGTATTGCCATGTGCTGTGACCGGAACTGCTGTGAAACTGGAGTTGATGAGTGCGTCGCTGGTAAGCAAGCGGCTTACTAGGTCGCTAGTCATACCTGCAGTGGCGCCGAAGCCAGAAGTCACAAAATCGCTTCACCTTGTCACAGGCGCCAAAGTTTGGTAGCACGACGAATCATTCTAGGGGCACTCTTGAACCTATCGCTGCGTTTGAGCGACGTGATCCACGGAGACTGGCGTGGGAGATAACGCACTGATGGCGCTGATGTTCAGACCTCCACTCAGTCGGAGACCAAGCAGGCGTACCTATTGTAGGCATGGTTCACGGTAAACTCAATATGACAATGACATGGTTGTCGTGCAGGCAGGTAACCTACCAGTTGGTACCTGAGATACCTTAGGTATCTTGCATTGGCCGAGGAACAACAGGAGTGCTAAGCTAGCAAAGCAATCACATCTCATTTCTCCATCATTTGCAGTAAGTACAAGGCAGGGGAGGAAAAGCGAGAGAGGAATTGGTAAGCAAACACATATAGGTAGTGAGAAGGGAAGGAGAGCGTGGATTCATATCAAAGGTAGAATACTTACCTATGTAGATAGAAAACTAAACAATTTCAGGACCGGAATGATAGAACAACAGCCGAAACATCTTTTGGTCTCACACTTGTGTACTAGTGCTAGCGGCTTTGCACCCGGACGGGACACTGTCTAGAAAGGACTCGGGTGAGTATCATGGCTGATGCTGCAGTTCCTGTCCTCCTTTCCCGTCCTTCCCTCACGGAATGTTCCTTCTCTCTCCGCCAAGCGGCCAGCTGCTTTCCACTTTTGGACAGGTGACACGCCGTCATAACCTTGCATTCTATGTGACACACAAGTGAGTCAGTCAAGATCTGCATGCCTAGTGCAGGTATGTACGGAATCTGAGCGGTGTAGCCTCGTCAGCTGACACTACCATGGCATCTAGAAAAGACGTTGAATTGCAGTTGTTGTTTTAGATTCAGAGCAAGAAGATGTAGTCTGTAGCTCTATAAAATATTCGGAATCGCACACTAGCTACCACCTAGCTGAGCCGACGCACGATGCGGCTCGACTCCAGTCTATGTGCATGTGTCATGCGCGGTATACGCAGTATTCAATATGCGGGGAGCTTGGCAGACAGGGGTATCATCGTGTATATATCCGAGCGCTGCGAGCAGCGCTTCAAACCTTCTTTTGGACAACGACAAGCACCTCAATGCATTCAATTGCATCCCGTTCAAAACCCCAGTCCACTGAATACCCTGCTTCCCTGCGCGTGCGACAGCATGACAAAGCTACCTTGGCTCCATGTGGCCAGAAAAACAGATACACCAAAGTCAGCTAGTATTTCGAGGCACACCACCTCCCCCAACTATACACCCAAATTACATTCTTAAGAAGTATAATACTTTCTTGACCATTACGCCTTCGATGTTCCTAAACAAAACTAGAATTAATTCTAACAAGTGGGTGAGAAAAGGCCAATGTTAATCCGTGTTGTTCGGGTCTCAGACCAGGGGTAGGGGAAAATGGGCTTTTGGTGTACCTGTTTTTTTGGCCAGGGGGAGCTTGTGTACCTATATCAGTGATGGGATAAGCCGACTTTGCCCTATGTGTTCAAGTCCCTTGATTGCCAATGGAGTTACGTGCGTTCACCCTCTGACAGTCAATGCACTGATCTCAACCTAGAAGCATCCCGTCTTCATCATTGACGCGCATCTGGACTCGTGGTTGCCAATGGTTTCCCAGCCGAAACAGCTGACAAACGCAAGTACTCCCCTCCGGAAGCCGAGCGGCGCAGCATTATGGTAGGTATCTCCCGGGCGCGTGCTATCACCACTAGTCGCGGCCCGCTTGCCCTTCTGGACGATGCCATGCCCCCGAATGCCCCAGCCGTCGTGTGACATTGATGGATCCGTCTGGCATGGCCATGTAACACTCCGCCGGCCGTCCGCCAAACAACCGTCGGTTGCATCACCGGCGCGAGCGCGCCATCGAGCCAATCGGACCGGCAGACAATGTGCTGCGCCCAAAACGGCCTTGCAACGTGCAGCAGCCCTCGGGTCAGCACAACGCCCGCCCAGAAAGGTGCAGCCGCGCCGCAGGAGGGCGAGCAGGCTGATTGGCGGCGCTGAAACGTGGGCGTGCAAACTCTAAGTCTCGGTGCAACCGTCCTATGTACTGTATCATTCCGCCGCTCTCCCGCACCAACCGGTTGAACCGGGGGTAACCCTCTGATCCAAGACATAGGTACAAACGGATTCTCATTTGGGCTGTATTTAGCGAGGGCTGAAGGGGCCGTTGGTAACCCGGAAGCAGAATGCTGCCCGCGGATCGCTTTCGGCTTACCGCGTGTCTAAGTCGACCACTGAGGCCTGAATTGGGCGATGTAGAGGGACAAGGGTAATGGATTCTCCGCTGCGCCGAGAAACAGGGCTGTGCAAGTAGAGATATACGTCCCCTACAAGTGCTGCGATGTCTGTATCAATTTGTCAAAGCCGTGTGTTGCCGCCCTTCTGTCCAGTGTCACGCATGCTGCTCCTACCCTTTCCCCCTGTTGTTGTTTTTGTCTGACCCCCACTCTCCACCCCTCTGCCACCTTTGATCCAAGAGAGTTTATCAAATTCAGAGAGGGAACAATTCCATGGACCATGAAGCTCAACATGTGTCGTCTGTCTCTGCGGCCATTGATGACAAAAGGAGGCGCAACCGGCTGGCCCAGCGCAGGCACCGTGAACGTAAGCAAAGTGAGATATCATGATGCCTTCCCAGCAAAAGCCCCAGCTGACCAAGCGGTGTCAGGACAAAGAAACTCATTGAGCAAGCCGCCCGAACCGCAACTACCGTCCGGCTCCCCATCGAGAACTCGCACTGTCGGGGGCCAAGGCTTGCTCCCTGAGTTCTGGCCATGCGAGGATGAGATCATGGATCAGATTGAAAAGGAAGTCAACAAGTACACCGAGAGGTCATATGCGTTAGGGATGCTCCGCCGTAAATCTATGCTGAAGCGAGACTGACGCGGCTCATAGGCCACTCGAACATCAGCACACACTGATCGGGGCGGAAATGGAACATGACGGGGATGTTTTGGCGGCAGACCACTTGCATATGGGCGACCGCACCGATTGGGGTAAGCAGTCGCATGCCATCGGCCGCAAAATCCCATTACAGCCGGTGAAAGAGAAAGCCATGAGACCCTTGGTCAAAGCCCGTACCTTCGCTAACCCAACATTGCCTGTTGCTTTCTCAAGGATCCCCATCAGCATCCGACGTGGCGTCCATGGTGTTGATGCACCCTACGACATTGTTTGCATCCCCGGTGGAAGCTCGGGCTTCCAGTGTTGTACAGCCTTTCTTCCCAGATGCTGAGCCAGTGCACTTGGAGGCCGGCACAGGCGCTGGGCTGTCACTCTCAACACATGTCCCCAACAGTGTGCCCGGGTCGATTTCACCACCAACGACGAGACGGTTACCTCCCGACTCGGGTTCGTACCCAGACACTCAAGAATCACTTCTTGTTACCCGCTACAACACTCAGCTGACGAGGCTGGCAACGCAGTAGCTCCAGAAGACGGCACCAACCAGACACCCATAATACCCGCAAACCCGCCCAGCAGCAGCAGCCGAGCCCCAACCCACGACACCGGACACGTCAACGCCAACACCAAGCCAGAACCCGACTTCGAGCGCCTTTTGCACCTGGTCGAGCAGGCAGGGTTCGACAGCATCGACTCGATGGCGACGCACTACTACACGGCCGAGTTCGCCGAGTTCTCGTCGGTGCGGCACGCGCAGCGCCTGAGCCGCGCCCGCCGCCTGCGTTCGCTGCTGGCCTCGCTGCACGGCAGCCACCGCGGCTGGAGCGAGCGCGAGCGGACGGGCTACCGCGAGGAGATTAGTCGCGCTGCCGAGAGCCTGTACGCCGAGGAGCTGAGGGAGCTGCCTGGTGCGATGATGAGCGGTAGTGGTGGTGGTAGCGGTGGCGGTGGCGGTGGTTCCGGTGGTTCTGGTGCTAGCAGCAGCAATGGACACCAGAGAGCTCAGAGTGGAGGGCTGTTCGGTGATGGTGATACTGGAGACGGTTGGCTGGCCGAGACGAAGCGGGCCGATATTGCGCAGAAGATTACGGAAGTGCTGACGGACGAAGATACGGCGTCGTTCTTGAGGAAGGACACGGCCGCGATGCAGGACTCTGTATGTCTCCATCTACCCCGTTTGGTGACTGTTCGAGTTTTGGGTTATGGTTACTGACGCAACACGACGGATCAAGGTGCCAGAGATCTGGTCGCTTATTACAGAACTGGGGAGAACGGCAGGCTTGTCACCACAAAGGCGGCTACAGGTTGCCTGTGTTTTCTTGTACCTTGTCCGTCTGTCATGACTCTCGTCTATACGCGAATATGCCGTGGTTTACTGGGAGGGGCAATTTAAAGCAGAGCAGGCGATTCCAAGGTGCCGGCGGCTATGTAACACTAGTTTTGTGATATAAGGGGGCATTGGGTCATTCATGGAAGGATGTCACGATGGCCACAAAGACCTGCGCAGTGACTGGCTTCCCGGGCCATGGCTTCAAGACATGAATGAGCAGAGATTCGTTGTCAACAAGTGCCCTGAGCAGTCCGGAACGTACTTCAAAAGATTGACCTCATAATCAGCACCGGTGAATGAATGGTCGACAAACAGAGCATGTGAGACAGACGCGCTGCAGAGGTACGACAGCCTACGAATGCTACCTAGTGTCTACATCAAGGCCTTTGAGGCCTTCGCCTCCGCAGCTTCGGTCTCCTCATCCATGCTATCCTTCTCGTCATCATCACTCGCAATTGAGAAGTACCTGTCTGCGCCGAGGCGCCGTTCCTTCTCCTGGGCATCCTCGTCAGCATCGTCTGGGTGGCCCACCACCTTCCGCCCCCGGGCCGCTCTTCGCTGCGCCCTCCAGACATAGACGCCAACGCCCGAGGCTTCCAGTACCATGAACGACCCGGCCAGCGCCAGACAAACGGTCGAGTATCCCCGCAGCAACATGCCCAGCGCCAGGTTGACGTACCCGCCCACCATAATCACCCTCCCGGCCCAGATATGCGCGTGCGAAATGATCGTCCGCCGCCGGATGCGCAGGAAATCAACATGATGTTTCCACCCCAAAACCCCCTGCACGCCCAGCGCAACCACAACCAGCAAACCGACAACCTGATGCGTGGTATCAACCCGACCGCGCAGCACAAAGCCCACCACACAACCCACCGCCACCACACCCGACGCCGCGGCCTGAATAATCCAGTGATACTTGAACGCCTTAGCCGAGCCAGACCGCATCGCCACCACCCCAGCAGGAAACACCACCAAGAACGCGAGCGCCATCGCCAAGCCATGCAGATGCAGCATCGGATCATGGCGCACCCAGCTCCCCAAGCCCGCAGCAAGCCCCGGCGCCTCCGACGCCCCGAGCGCGGCCACACCCGGCCGAATGGGCGGCAGCGAGGGCAAGTGCGCGGCATCGCTCTCGGCGCGCGCCATGTCGACATAAAAGTTTCCCCAGCCGCCGTTGCCCGCATGGTGCGCGTGCATGCGCAGGTGCGTGTCGTACGCAAACAGGTCAAAGACCTGGTCCGCGTTCCACGCCCAGATCCACGGCTGCGCGCTTGCCGTGGCCGAGAGGGCGGTCCCCGGCCAGAGCGTGCACGACATGCACACGAGCGAGACCGTCGCGACGGAGGTGGTGGGGTCGGACGGGGACGCGATCCAATCCGCGCGGAGGACGCGCAGGTCGGCGCCGCCGAGGTCGTGGGGCGTGATGAGTGTCGGCTGGGCGTGCCCCGTCGAGGCGCGGATGCTGACGATGGGGGCCTCGCCCGACGCCGGGTCGCCGTAGACGATGAACATCAGCGAGCCGGTCATGGTGTCGCCGACGCCGACGGCGGTCCAGCCCACCGCGGAGCGCTGCCGGCGCGTGGTGGTGAAGGTGGCGTACAGGTCGTGCGCGCCCGTGGTGGCATTGTGGTGGGTCAGGAGGCCGAGGCAGAAGTCGATCGCTTGGTTGGGCCGGCTGGGGTCGCTGAACTTGCAGTATTGGGCTGGTTCGGCGGCGGTGAGGAGGGTTGAAAGAAGCAGAAGGAGAGTGGTGATAATCGTGCGTGTAGATGATGATGCCATGGTGGTGAGCTATGGTGATTGTTGAAGGAACTCAAAGTGGTCGACTGTGTGAGGGCACGCTCCAAATGGGCGGGTGAGGTGCATTCACAACCGAGCGCCGAGATGGTGAGAATGGGGGATCGGGGATGGGGGATGTCTCGAGGCAACCGAAAGCATGAAGCTGGTGCGTGTGTAGTTGGGTAAGTTGAGGCAGACTCGGACCCTACGGCTCTGGGACCCAGCCTTGCGAGGTTTGAAGGCTTTCCATCTTCAGTACTCACATTAGTCAACAACATGGAATGCCGAAATGTTCTCCTGGTCCGAGGGCGTATGCGTCACGATGTGTGTCTCGGAGGTTGCAATCGTGGTGGGATGCTCCAGCCGCACGCATGCAATGTCATCGGCGTACCTGGTCGGCGTTACACCAACGGAGGCTGACGGCATGACTGCGCATTGCCTAGACACGCACGCAGCGCTCGCCCATGGTTTATCCCCGTCCCAGTTTTAGGAGGCATCTGTGCCGTACTAGGGCTTGCTTTGCGCGGCAATTCGTCGGAGATCCGAGTTGTTCAGCACGAGGATAGGATCGAATCTCATCCAGGAATGGGTAGTCGTGATGCGTGTCTCCCATGGTCAATGTTGGGATCGTAGGCAGTTAGACAGCAGAGCAAGCGGCTACACACGAAGCCGGATGTATTCCCTCGCAAGCCTTCAGTTTGTCCTGCTTGCCGGGCTGGCTGCGATTACACTGCTGCCATGGCCATTGGCAGCATTTGCAGCACCGCCAGATTATGCTGTCAAAGATGTGGTCGCCATGCCAACAAAGTGGGAGAAACTTGGGCCCGCCTCGGACGACACTGTCGTTCATCTTCACCTCGGTCTTAAACAACGAGGGTACGATGAGCTGGAGAGACGGCTCTACGAAGGTACGTTGACATACCATCACAGTGCAATCATGATGCGTTGCCGAATTTCATGTTGAAGACACTTACACCGCTGCTGTGAACAGTGTCAGATCCCGCAAGCAGACGATATGGCCGCCACTTGACCAAGGACGAGGTTGAGCATCTGGTAAGACCATCACAGCAGACAAGCGAGCTGGTGGAAGCATGGCTGGCAAGTCACGGTATTCAAAATCTTGAGTACTCGCCAGCACGGGATGGGATAAGAGTCTCTCTTCCCGTGCGGGCGGCAGAGAAGTTGCTCGGGTGCGAGTATCACCACTTTGCGCACGTCGACGACGGGCACGTATTGCTGCGCTCCCTGTCATGGTCCATCCCGCGCCATCTCCACGAACACATCGACACGATCCAACCCACCACCTCATTTTTGCGCACCCTGCCGCAGGGTCGCTATGATCCCTATGGAGGAGTCCCACCCCCAAAGTGGGACACGGAGGGAAGTGTGCCAACCTTTGACGAGCTGGTGGACGAGGACAAGCTGGAGCGGGGCCATCTCGACGTCCCGGAACTCGAGGATATGCCGCCAAACCCACGGCCCAACGACGCCTGCAACAGGCTCGCCATTTCTCCCATGTGCCTCCGGGTGCTGTACGGCTTGTTCGACTACGTCCCCCAAGCGACATCGACGAACAGGATCGGCATCGTCAACTTCTCGGGAAACGTCAACAACCATTCCGACATCAACATGTTCCTCGAGCGCTACCGGCCCGACGCAGCCAAGGCGGGCGCCGCATACAACATCGAGACAGTGCTCCTCGCAGGCGGAGACAACCAGCAGACGCCCAACACCGAGTACCAAATGCAACACAAAAAGGGCCTCGAGGGCGCCGTCGACGCCGAGACGCTGATCGGCATATCACACCCGACGCCGCTGCTGGCGTGGAACGTGGGCGGCCACGCGCCGATGCTGCCCTCGTCGGGCCCCGTCCAGCCCACCGCCAACGAGCCGTTCTGGGAGTGGCTGCAGTATCTGCTGGCGCAGCCGACGCTGCCGCACGTCATCTCCGTCTCGTACGCCGACGAGGAGCAGACCGTGCCCCTGAGCTATGCGAAGCGGGTCTGCGCGGCCTTCGCCCAGCTCGGCGCTCGCGGCGTATCCGTCGTCGTGGCGGCCGGTGATGAGGGCGTTGGTGTTGAGAGCGCGTGCGGTAGCGGAGCCAACAAGACGGATTTTATTCCTGTCTTCCCGGCGTCGTGCCCCTTTGTGACCGCCGTGGGAGCCACGCGGCATTGGGATCCCGTCATGACCGCATTTGACGGCCGGTCGGGCTTCTTCACGGGTGAGATGTCCTCGTCAGACAAAAATCTCTTGAAATAGGGCACTGACAAGCTCTGCTCTCCCTCACACCAGGCGGCGGATTTAGTAACTTCTTCGACCGGCCAGCGTACCAAGACGCGCAGGTAAAGCCGTACGTACAGTCAATGGGCAGCAAGTACAAGGGGCGGTACAACCCAAAGGGGCGAGGCATTCCCGACATTTCAGTTCAGGGCTACCATTACGCCGTCATCTGGAGCGGCGTCGCGCACCTGATGGATGGCACGAGCGTCTCCACGCCGGCTTTCGCGGCTATTGTTGCGCTACTCAACGACGCTCTGCTCGCCAACGGACGGCCTCCGCTGGGCTTCCTCAACCCATGGCTGTACTCACAAGCTGGCAGCGCGGGCATCCGCGACGTCAAGGTGGGCTCTAATAGGGGCTGTGGTACCATGGGCTTTGAGGCCGTCGAAGGGTGGGATGCTGCTACTGGATTGGGCACACCGGTAAGTCGTATTCTCTTGTACCTACGCCACATCAGACCTGTAGCTAACTACCTGCATGAACGGTCCCCAGTGGTTTCCAGCGTTGAAAGCAGCAGCGGTGGGCCGGAAGTTTACGTGGCAGCGTCCATGGTATATTCTGCAGTGAGGCATTGCTCCAGTCGTAGAGGGCCCACTGGCGGGCAAAGTACTACGCAGGGATATAGTCATTTACATACTTGGTCTGGTAGAGTTGCATCACGCCGGTCCATAACCCAAGCATGGATCATGATGCAAGCAAGGATGTTGCAGTTTCTTTGAAAGTTTTCCCTTGCTGAAGGGAATATCACTGGTAGGCATGTACAAGCATGACTACGAAGGTTTTTTGGACAGACATTACATACGTGATCCGTACATTTTGATGGCTACAAGTGGTTTTAGTAACGCGCAATACTATGGGCAAGTAGGTTTCCCCAGTCGGCATTGCAAGGTTTTAAGGTGATGTAGTTATAGATTGTCAACAAATGCCAGAATAAGGCTGCTTGCATACACAACATTGCTCCTAAACTTCAAAAACATGTATTGCAGAAACACACTCATGCTATCATCTATCCTCACCGCGTCAAGCCAGTTCAACTTCTACTCATGGCTAGCGTGACCCTCGTGTCCAACCAAGTGCGGCTGTCCCTTCTCCGCGCCAAGTCGACTCCCTTGTCCGTCTGGATACGCTGGGCCTGTGAATCAGTCAGCAAACTGCGCAAGACAAATAAACACAAAAACAAAACACCAGAAAATTTCAGAACTGACCTTTTGTAGGGTGTATCAGCCAGCCCGGCTTCATCATGTCGACGGTGCGGGCCTTGGTCCATTCGTCCAGCTTCTTCCAGTTGGCGCATTGATGCGTCGTGGCGTTGGCCTGTGGAATAAGACCGTCAAGCGACCACTCTGCTCATCAAAATCAGTATTACATTGTTCAATCCGCAAGTTTGGGAGCCGCCAAGAGCCGTGAATGGCAGTGGGGGCCACGAGTTGGGCGTACGATATGTGATGATGCCCACGTCAGCATGGCACATGGCGGCCTGGCGAAGAAAGTCAAAGCAATGCTCTAGCCACGACGTTAGGCGTTGATTGTTCAGTATCAAAGTTGAGCAGTCTTCCTTACCGTTGTGCAGTCTGTTCACTTCTGCTTGCTCGGGCGTCAAGTCCTTCCAGTACACCTCGGGATAGCTGTACTGCCAAAGCCGCTTCTGCACGCTGTCAGACAAGTGGACAGCGCATTGGGGGACTCGGGTTTCTGACAATGCAATGAAGCTCGTGATACACGTTAAGAGTGCCGATATATCCGTCGCCGTCAGGAATGGCGACGCCAAGGTCCTCGCGGCCGTAATGGCGCATCACCTCGGGCTCGATGTAGATGTTTTCCGCTGAAGACAAAGTAAGCACAACCACAAGAACAGTGCATGAATTGAAGTCGAAAAACCCAAAAATCATCTTACCATTCAGGAGATCGTGCCAGTTTTGGTCGATCTCCGGTCGTGGATATCCCGAGAACGGGCCGTGCTCTTGCGAATTTTCGACAAACCTGACCTCCTCCCACTCGATCGCCTCGTTGGCGGGAGCTATTATGTCCTGTTAGCGACGAACTGCTGCCAGAACAGCTTTTGAACCTTCACATCCCGGTCTATACTCACAGAACACAAGTTGTGGCCCGCGACGGACCAGCGTGCGGTAGTGGTTCACGACAGCAAAGAGCACGCCGCCGTAGATGGCCGCTATGAGCAGGTGCAAGACAATCAACACACGCCATCTCTGCAAGAGAGGTCGTTTCCTGCGCAAGGCCTGCACCTCCTGTTCGCTGAGAAGACTGTCGCTGTCGGAGGGTCCGTCAAGAGATGACTTGTCCGAGACGGGCCCGAAGACGACGCCATGGTCGCGAGTCCTGCCTGATTTGAAACCAAACATTGATGAAGCCTCTACGTGTCTGGAGTGAAGGCGGTTTGCATTCGTAGTAGGCTTGTGTAAACAGGAAGACAGCACGAGAGATGCAAAAGTGCGGCCGACGAAGGAGCGTCTGCTTCGCCCACTGCTCTCCTAGATGTCACTGGACCGAGCTATACAGCACCCAACCTCGGCGGAGCTCGGCTGCACGAAAGACCATTCAGCCCGGTCACGCTAGTCACAGCCGTAATTGACGCCAAATGACAATGCGTGAAACCAAGCTTGGTTCTCCAAATCCCGAGCTAGTACCACGAACAGCCCGGTAACGCAAGATGACAGCGATGACACGATCACGCAGTGTCCGTCATCATGTCTGTCTCAGACCTGAGCAGTAAGGCCAACGGTGCAGCTAGCCGTAGAATGAGGCGCAGCTTGATCGTACAGGCGCGGAGCTCCGATGCGCCGTCAGCTCCCTGTAGAATGACACCCTGACAGGGCGGCATGGTTGCACAGTCACGAACCGCTTACACGCAGTTCAGCCGGTTTGCCGATGGCCTGCAGCTACGCCAATGATTCAGAGAAAGTGGTAGATTGTAACCCTAATCCAGCACCAGGCCGGACTCCACTCGCAATGGGTCTGTGTTTGGGACGGGAGGACAGCGAAGCTGCGGATATGGTCTGGTCCTCTACGGACCAGTACCGTCCAGGAGAGAAACTGGGTGCTGCACCTACAACGCGTATTCGATACCCGTGGCAGCCAGAATTGAGTGACAGAAGCTCTGAGCGCGCCGACGCCCACAATGCGGGCCTTCACCACTCTGCGTTTGTTTGCCCTCTGGGTCTTGGGACGGGCTCTGAGTGAGGCTACACCTCTCTACTCACGTAAAGAGCGGCATGCTGTGCCCGAAGGTTGGAATTGTGTAAGGAAGGCTTCATCAAGCGAGGTGATTCGACTGCGTATAGGCCTCAAACAAGAAGGGTTCGATGAACTCGAAAAACAGTTATACGAGAGTCCGTCCGTCCTTTCAGGCGCATTGCTATTGTGTCCTTGCTGACGTGCCCTTCTCTCCCGTGATATATTCAGTTTCCAACCCAGTCCATCCAAGGTTCAGACAACACCTCTCGGCTGAAGAGGTGGATAGACTAGTCCAGCCGTCTGAAGAGACCGTCAAACTCGTTCAAAACTGGCTTGCGGAATATGGCATTGACCGGTGGCAGCTCAGCTTCAGCAAGTCCAGAGATTGGATTTTGGCGTCGGTGAGGGTGAGCCAGGCGGAGAAACTGCTCAACACCAGCTACTTTGTCTATCGCCATACGGATTCGTCCCTGGTCATCGGCGCCCCGGAGTGGTCATTGCCGGCCCACCTCCACCAGTTGATCGACACGATTCAGCCCACGACTTCATTCTTCCGCACAAGGCAACGAGAACAGCGGGCGGTCCGGTCGAGAGATGGTCCGGATCCACCCCCGGCGCTGGATGGTGCCCAACTGGCTGACGAGTTCCATTCTGGTCTGGGCGGACTCACGGCCGGTATCGACCTCGCCAACCCACCCAGCGACCTGAGCCCTTTCCAGGTTTGCAACGAAAGCGCTGTCACCCCACTGTGCCTGCGAACGCTGTACGGCCTGCTCGGCTACAAGCCCCAAGCCACCGACCACAACAAAATGGCAGTGACCAACTACCTCGGCGAGTTCAACAACCGCTCCGACACGCGCCTCTACCTCCAAACCTACCGCCCGGACGCCATCGCCGCAGCCGACACCTTCGCCGCCATCGAAATCGCCGGCGGCACCAACCAACAGACCCCCGCCACCACCTCCCAACTCCAGCGCGGCGCCGGCAAGGAAGGCAACCTCGACGCGCAGATCATGCTGGGGCTCGCGCACCCCGTGCCCCTGATCACCTACAGCACGGGCACGCTCGCGCCCCCGCCCGCGGGGCCCGAGGACGCGGCCGCCGACGAGCCCTTCCTCAGCTGGCTGCAGCACGTGCTCGCGCTGCCCGACAGCGAGCTGCCGTCAGTCGTGAGCACGTCCTACGGCGACGTCGAGGAGGCGGTGCCGCCGGCGTACGCGCGGCGCGTGTGTCAGGATTTCGCGCAGCTCGGTGCGCGCGGCGTGTCGGTTATTTTCGGGTCGGGTGATTCAGGCGTGGCCGGGGGGCGGGACGGGCGGTGCGATGCTGATATCGTCGGGGATGGGGAGGGTAATAGAAAGGTGGTGCCGCGGTTTGCGCCGCACTTCCCGGATAGCTGCCCTTACGTCACCTCTGTGGGCGCGACGCGGGGGATTCTGAATGGCACGCGGGTGGCGTACAACGAGAAGAACGGGTTCGTCAGCGGCGGCGGGTTCAGCCGGTACTTTTCGCGGCCGCGGTACCAGGAGGAGGCGGTGAGTGAGTACCTGGGGCGGATCGGCGAGGAGCTGCACGCGGGCAGCTATGACCCTATGGGGAGGGCGTATCCGGACGTGGCGGCCATGGGGTACCGGATGGCGATGGTGTGGAACGGAACGGACCACTTGGTTGACGGCACGAGCGCGTCCACGCCGGCGTTTGCGGCGGTTGTGGCGTTGGTCAATGATGCGCTGGTGGCAAGTGGGCGGCCGACGCTGGGGTTCTTGAACCCATGGTTGTACCAGTTAAGGGGTAAGGGGTTCACGGATGTTACCCTCGGCGCTAGCACGGGCTGCAACACGAGCGGCTTCCCGGCGACCGAGGGTTGGGACGTGGCCAGCGGACTTGGTACGCCGGTGAGTACAATTTCGTTGATTCTCGAGGTATTGAGTCGTTCATGGCTGATATTATCGACAGTGGTTTCCGGAGCTGAAGAAGATGGCTCTGGGAAACAGGTTCAGATCAGCTCAACCATGGTACATGCAAAAATGGCAGTGAGGGAACTAACAGGAAGATAGACTAGATTGCGCAGTTGCGCTCTGGCAGCTATCGTATTGTCCCGCCAAGTACCGGTGCTTGTGTGGTGCGAAATACATATCATAAGGGACACACATTGATGAAGCAGCATTTCCTCTCTCCAACCATGCTCAGTGCGGTGTGAGTGAAAAGAGACCCAGAAATCTAAGATAATAGATGCCCTGCCTCCCATCATGCCTCCCTCTTAACCCCCGAACTCAACTAGACAATCCGCTCCTGAACTTCTCTGTCAAGCAGCCGTGATTAGCTTGGCTCGCGCTACCACTGTGGCTTCCCCTTGGCCCTTATCTTCGCTCCGTAACGCCACAGCAGCAAGGGCGCCGGGACGCCCAGGGCGAGAAAAAGAAAAGCCAGCAGACTATTTCCCCATCCGTACCCCAACTGACGGTACATGAGCGGTGCAAACAGCGGGAACGCAAACCCAAATATGCTGCGCAGAAATTGAGAGGCCGCTGCCGCTGAGGCCACGTACGTGCGGTAGGCGTCCATGACGTACGCTTGCATGGCCTGCGTGTTGAGAATGAGCCCGCAGCCGAAGATGGCTATGCCAATGTCGGGTCCGATCCAGTGCGTGTGCGCCTCGGCCGTCCAGCCGTAGATGAACAACCCCAGTGGGATCAACACCGCGCCGGGAACCATCAGCGGCACGCGGTACTCGGGCGCCGCGTCGGCATCGCCGGCTTTCTTCTTGAGGTACTGCCAGAGACGGTCCGTCACCCTGGCGCCAATCTGCGCGGCCAACGTGTAGCCGATGACGAGCGCGATGTAGTGCAGACCGCTCTGGGCTTCCGTTTCGCCGTAGCGCTTGATCCACAGATCGGCGAAGGTCGACAGCACGATGTAGAGGATGCCGAAGTTGTACGCGAGAAACAGCGACATGAGCTGCAGAATGGGCTGCGTTACCAGCAGACGGACTGGGCGGCTAAGAGCCTTGTAGAGCTTTAAACGGAGCGGCTCGTTGCCGCTGTCTTCAACATAGTAGGCTTTGCCTGTCTGCTTGCGGAGTTTGGCCGCACGTCGGCGTAACAGGAGGACTTCGTAAGTCTCCGGAAAAATGACGAGGCCGACCAAGACGAGAACGCCGTTGAAGATGGACAGGATCCAGAAGAGCCAGCGCCAGCCGATGGTTTGGGTGACGGCGCCACCAATGATAGGACCCAGCGCCGGCCCCAGCAGCGGAATGAACGTGGCGATGGCGAACGATTTGCCTCGCTGTGAGGCCGGCCATAGGTCTGCTAGAACCGGATTGGAGACCTGAACAAGCGTTAGGGCTTTGGTTCAGTTGTAGCTCGAGGACGATCTTGAAGGCACTCACAGCAAAGTCGACGCTGGCACCGATTCCCGCGAGGAGTCGACTGGCGATCAGCACGCCCGACGTCGTACTGAAGCCAGAAACGGTGTTCCATAAGATGTAGAAGCAGCTGGAGATGACCCAAACCGGGCGGCGACCGAACGCCTCGGCGAGCGGGGCGAGCGCCATGGGACCGAAAGCGAACGACAGCACGTAAATGGAGAGGAAGCTCTGCGCTTTGTCCTCGCTGGTGTCAAGATCGGCGGCAATCGACGCGAGGGCCGGGGCTAGCATGGCGCCCGACATGAGCGTCACCAGGCCGCCCAGCGACAGCAACAGGGTGATGGCCCATTTCTGCAGCTCGCCCCAGTTGTGCGGGTGACCCGAATCGTCGTCGCCGTCCCAAGCGACCTAGGCGCGCGCGTCAGCCTAAAACTGGAAGCAAGAGAGAGTAAAAGGGGGTTTGTCGGGAGTCAGTGACTTGGTCGGTGCCATGACATACCAGCAGAGAGTCGCTAGAATTCGGTTGCACCTTTGGCTCTGCAGCGGTGTCGCCAGTGGATGTAACGCCATTCTCCAGGTCAGGCAAAGCCACCTCACGGACTTCCTTGGAGTCGCCCATGGCCGTCTGGTATTTGAGGACGTTTCTGTGTCGATTTCTATTCTTCGCCTCTGGCCGTCGTTGAAAGGAGACTTGGGAAATCAAAGATCGCTGCAGTTCCACTGAGGTCGTGGTATGAATCGAGTTCAGAATCGAGTTCAGAATGGCGATGCCTGGCCGATTCTGGTTTGAACCCAGCGCAACTCGGCTCCGACTGCGGCTATCGAAGTTGCAAAGGCAGCAGGTGCAGTGTTTACTTGGTTGTACCTGCCGGTCTTGGATGAGGGTGAAGCACCAAAGCTCGTGCAACCTGCCTTGTCCAGCACCCCTCGGTCGTAGATATCGGAGATAGACCTCAGATCGCTTTCGTCTCGCAAACACATCAGGGCAGCCTGCCAGCATGTCTCATACTTCCAGATCATTCGACTGGTTCTTCAAAGAAAAAAAAGTCGCAGTACGTGAAACGTATGTATTGCCTATCGTTTAGTTACAGATGCATACCATCTTCAAACCCGTGGCATAAGTTAAGGTATTCTGCTCGTAGGTTTCAACCAGGAAGTGCTTCCGGCTTCCATTGCAGACCTACAGGACCCCAACGCGTCCCTCAATCCGCCAGTGCTGGGTGAAAACATCACAAACTTCAGAGTGCAACTTGCGAGGCATCCACTAAAAAGGACTCAATCATCTATCTACCATTCTACAGACCGACTAATGGCCCATGCTCGTGTCAGCTTCCGCCCCATTCGGGTATGCTGGACCCAGCTTTGGGTGCACGAGCAGTCCCGGCTTGAACATGTCAAATGCTCTCTCCTTTGTCCATTGGGCGAGCTTGTCCCACTTGATGCACTGGTGCACTGTTGCTTTTGCGCTTGGCTTGGAGCTGTTGGCGGCCCAGGCGTATGTGATGAGCCCGACATCCCCGTGGCAGGTTGCAAAGTTCTTGAGCGTGTTCAAACAGTGGTCTTGATAGAAGTCAGCTGAAGTCGAACCAAGTTGAGGAGATGAGGTTTCTTACTGCTATGCACCTTGTTCTTCCTCCTCTGCTCGTCGTCTAGACCTGGGAAGTAATGCTCCTGGTACAAATACTTGTGCAGCCATCGCTTCATCATGGAGATTAGCTCACAGCAACAACTAATTAATGAAAAGACACAAATCGCCGACAAACTTACCACGCAGTGCAACTCGTGGTAGACGTTCAGACTGCCCGCATACCCAGACCCGTCGGGCAGCGCCACGGCGTCTTCAATGCGTCCGTATCGTGCAAGGTCTTCACCGGAGAGTCGGATGTTCATGTCTACACCAGATTCAGCACGATTAGCATCTTGATCGCCCTTTGCTATCACGCAGAAGAGAGAAGCGCCACGACCTACTCCCTAGAAGTCCCTTCCATGCCGCTTCGAGCTCCGGCCTGGGCTCTCCTATGTACGGCTCCTGCAGCCCATCGCCAGCGGGCCAATGTGTGACTTCCCACTCAACCGCCTCGTTCGCAGGCGCTGTAAAGACGGGCGTCAGCATTCAAGTCTTTCCCTTGCCGAAGGAAGCATTCGGCTTGGTCGCCAACGTACAGGACAGGATGCTGCTGTTCAGCTGCTTCCGAAGTCGCGCAATCTCGAGTCCCAAGAGAACTGTGGTGCCAACGTAGACGACAATTAGAAGCGCGAGGATTGTCACCGGCGTTGACCTGGATTTACGCCACTGCTGTCGCCGCTTCTCGTCGAAAAGCGACGCTATGCTCCCTTTCCTGAGAAGGGTGTCGGTGGTGCTGGTCGAAGCGTTTTCGTCCAGCGATGGCCGCGGAGAGGAATCTCGATTGCTTTCTGACTTCATTGTTGCCAGACGTCTTTCTGGCGGTGCGGGTCCTCCCGGTTGGCAGTCTTGCGCATCGTCCTGGCCCGGCCTGAAGGAGCATCGAAGCCAAGAGAAAGCCGGCACAGTCAGAAAGCGGCACCAAACTTCCCCCCACTCCGTTTGTGCTGGAGCTCTGCCAGCCTGACGATGCATGGCATTTAGTCAATTGAGGCGTGCGTCTTCCCACTTCACAGGCCGCTGCGCCGCTGCGGACGACCGTGCGGTCAACGCCGGGTTGACGGCGCATCGGCGTTGCGATGACAGTGCATGTCGGACCTCGGAGCTGAGCATAGGTAGGTAGTAACTTGTGTAACGGGGTATGACAGCGTCAAGCGGTGTCACATAATCAGCCTTCGGGACGGCACCTATGCTGACGATGCATCGGATTTGTGTGTTTTGGTACTCTGACCGCGTGGGTGCTCATTGCATCACTGGAGATTGATTGTTGTTCACGGTTTCGGATTCATGCCCTGCCCGCGCACGCGATGACAGGAGCAAGTTGACTGTGAACGTGCTTGGTGAGCGATGTACAGCGGTCGCCTATGCGAGTACTTTGGAGGAGTTGTTTGGCAATGGCCTAGTGTCTGTAATTGAGGTACTCTGTAGGTACATTCTTGGAGCGACGAGGTAGACAGGGCAGCTACCTTTCGATGGCACAATCACCGTGGGTTCCATGCTCGTACCGTACTGGGTTGCAGACTGAGTTGCGATGACAGGTCCGGCGGGCTGAGGACTGAAAGGAAAGTGTGTGAACTGGACCGCCGCGCCGCTATATCATGTCCAATCTCTCTGCTTCCGCCTACTTGCCACCCTTTCCAGTACTCTCCAGAATTCCCGGACTGTAAACCCTCGTTCACACTACACGCTAGCTCCAACACTATTCGAAATAAACAGCTTGACATTGAACTACGCACACACCATGAAGCCCATCACGCTCGCCACCGCCCTGGCCGTGTTCGGCGCCACCAGCTTGGCCGCGCCGGCCGCTGTTCCAGGTGAGTGCTAAGTCACGGACAGCATGGTTTGTTGTTACGAGCGGCCTCTCACATCATCTGCCTACGTAGCTGGTATCTCGCCTCTCCCCAAGAGGGCCGATGCCGACGCAGCCACCAGCTACGTGGTGGACAAGCGGGCTGACGCCGATGCTGCCACATCGTATGTCGTCGACAAGCGTGCGGATGCCGATGCGGCTACGTCGTATGTCGTCGATAAGCGTGCCGATGCCGACGCTGCCACCAGCTACGTCGTCGACAAGCGGGCCGACGCTGACGCGGCTACTTCCTACGTCGTCGACAAGCGGGCCGATGCCGACGCAGCCACCAGCTACGTGGTCGACAAGCGCGCTGATGCCGATGCCGCTACCTCGTATGTCGTCGACAAGCGTGCGGATGCCGACGCAGCCACCTCCTATGTCGTCGACAAGAAACACAGACACAAGCGAGCCGACGCCGATGCCGCCACCAGCTACGTGGTTGACAAGCGCGCTGATGCCGATGCCGCCACTTCCTACGTGGTCGACAAGCGTGCTGACGCGGACGCGGCCACGTCCTATGTGGTTGATAAGCGCGCCGATGCCGACGCCGCCACGTCCTATGTTGTCGACAAGCACAGGCACAAGCGAGCTGATGCCGACGCGGCGACGTCGTATGTTGTGGACAAGCGTGCCGATGCTGACGCCGCTACGTCGTATGTCGTCGACAAGCGGGCGGACGCTGACGCGGCCACCTCGTACGTCGTTGACAAGCGTGCCGATGCCGATGCGGCTACGTCGTATGTCGTCGACTAGGCGATCCAGACGGCGCTCGAGGTATGCATTTCTCTTCCTGCTCAAAGATGCCCGAAGGATTCCTAGGGTGCTATCACCACTTTCTCGCTCGTAACCCATACTGACTGCCAAAGTGCTCCTGTTCGGCCTTGACATGGGGCTGCTGAGACGGGGGTTGAGTGGCCAGCTGGGGTGAATGTGCTAAGCTGGGCTATTCAGCTCGCGTGCCGAGTTCTTTTGCAGCTTCATGAATGATTTTGTGTCAACGCCAAGGAACGGGTTAAATAGGGGTTCTCAAGGCATACTAGGCATACCACACGTTGGCATCGGTATTTCATTGGCAGCGGTCGTCTGTTGGGTAGCTTCATGTTCTTGGTTGCGTGGAGCAGGTAGTAACCCAGGTGTGGTTTTGCCGATCTTGACGCAGATACAACGCGCTTTCCAGACCCCAGGTTCCACGCGTCGTGTTTCCAGACCAAATGACTGGCATCACACGCGCGGTTCCCAACTGACGCTCAGTGCCGCACGCCGACACTTTCGCTCTCGCCTACTCAGTCTCGGACAGCTTCTTCACCAGCTCCTCCCACGCCTGCCCAATGTCCCCTCTCCGGTCCGCCCACATGCCTTCCAACTCCCCAGTACCATCCCCTCCCTGCTCCTGCTGCCTCCGCCTTGACCACAAGCCCAAGTCCTCCCCGCGCGTCGAGCGCACCACCACATCCCGCGACGGGAACGTCAGGCACACGGGCGCCTCGACGAGGCGCATGCGCAAGCCGCCGCCGAGCACGGTGCGCAGCTGCTCGGCGCTGTGGACGCCGCCGTGGCCGCCGTAGGTGACGATGGCGGCGGGCTTGCCGCGCCACTCGTGGTACAAGAAGTCGATGGCATTCTTGAGCCCCCCCGGCATGCCCCAGTTGTACTGGGGGCTGACGAAGACGAAGGCGTCGACGGCGCTGATGCGTGCGGACCACGCGCGCGTGTGCGCGTGCGCGTACTCCGCGGACGACTGGATCTGAGCGGGCAGGCCCGGCTCGTCGAAAGCGGGGAGGTTGACCGCGCCGAGATCGATCAGGTCGAAGTTGACGGCTGGGGATGGTGCCGTGGCGGCGCGGTGGGCTTCAATGGCGTCCAGGACGAAGGCGGCGATCTGGGGACACGAGCGCGTGGCGCGCGTGCTGCCGCTGATGATGCCGACCCGGAAGATCTTGGCGGCGGACATGATGGCAGCTCGGGTCGAATCTGCACACTTGACCGGAGAAGATGCAGAAAAGGACAGAGGAGTGGTTGTCTGGGCTGAGGGGGGGAGAGCTGAGAGCCGGTGATTCGGAGTTGTTGGGGTGAATGCTGCCCACTGCGAGAACGTTACTCAGCCGGAGGGACTCAGGGCGGTTTTAAATGTGTGTCCTGGCTCACCGGTTCACAGCTGATGCCAAAACATGGGACACACACGCAGTAGCGCAGGTTGGTCGATGACACCGTCAAAGTCTGTTCCTTCACCAGGCACGGAACTCCGAAAAGGACCAATCAGTCGACAGATTGAGTGCTATTGCCGCAGTCTCCGATATGTCCGCTGCACGCAACCCTTGTCCTGACTCACGCCTCTCGGTCGTTGAGCCTTTGGATATTTGGTAGCCCTGAAAGGGTGATGACGCGTTCGTGTGGTGCGCCATGATGGTTTACTTCGCAGTACACTCAGCCGCAGGGGCTGCTTGGGGTTCGCGACCCGCGTCTCGCGTTCTCGCGCTGAGTGAAGCGCGAGATAGGATGCGCATCATGACACTAGATGAGATTGATCCTTTCTTGAGCAAACGCGGCGTGTTTGAGGCGCGGCAAAGTGCTCTGGGCTGTGTCTGGGAAGCCGAAGACCTGTCGTTCTGGGTTGCAAAGGAGGGATGATGTGTTCGAGGTTGTCGTGATAAGGTTACAGTACGGGCATGCTGATGAACAGGGAAGCTCATGGAGCCGAGCTAACGCCGAATGGGATGCATGTTCTTGTCGAATCTGGCCAGAGGTGCTGCTCAATGGAGTGTGTTCCTGCACTGCGCATTGTACTTTCTCAATGGGTATGCCAGGGGGCATACCACAAAGCATCACGAAGCAAGTCGGGTAGTAGTAAAGTAAGGTGTTTGATGAAAGTGAAGTTAACTATCAAAGTATTACGTACGCGCCCCGATGAATTCGGTTGGTACTGTGTGGTTACAATTACGGTACGGAGAGGAGAATGAGTATCAAAATGAGTGACGGATGGTAAAGATGGAAAGATACCTGCCTTACCTTACCGCGTTAGGCGCGCCGGGGCCCCTGTTCTTTCCAGCTGGCTCGCGGGTGTGCCTGCCGAGCTGACGGAGCTTGCAAACAAGCGACGACGACTTTCCTTCCCAACAAGCAGTTCAGAAAATACCCTGCACAACGGCGGAGAAGAGCACCACCACGCCGCCAACCACGATGCCGCACCCGACATCATGGACACCTCAGCCGCAGCCTCGACGCTGACGCGGCACCGCGTCAGCGTGGCCGTGCTGTCGCTTGCTGCAACCGCGACGCTGGGCTACTTTTGCTACCGCGCCTACAACCCGCCGCTTCCCGAGCCGTCCCCAGACCGTCGCCTGCACCGCAGCAACGCCGTCCGCCATCGCCGACGCTCGCTTCCCGATGTTGCCCACATCCACACCCACACAGACGATCGCGGCCACGGCCACGGCCGCGAGCCCTCCGAGGCGTCCTCCACGTCGGTCGAGTCCCACCCCGACGAAAACATCGACGTCAACACGGTCCGCCCCTTGAACGACGCTGAGACTGTCGCCGACGAGCATGTGCTGGACGACAACTGGTATGACGACGCCAATAACTCGTTCGGTAGCCAGCAGCAGCGCGCCGGCCAGAACATCGTCAGTCTGCTCTTCCGCGTTTCCGAGGACAATGCCCGCCGCAATGCCTACGTTCATCGGGGGTGTCAATGTAACAGCTGCGGCATCACGCCGGTCCGTGGCATCCGCTACCGCTGTGCCAACTGCATCGACTTCGACCTCTGCGAAATATGCGAATCCCAGGGCCTGCACATCAAGACACACGTCTTCTACAAGATTCGCGTGCCCGTCCCGCGCCTGGGCGCCCGCCAGCTGCAGCCGTCCTGGTATCCGGGCGACCCCGACAACTGTCTGCGGCCCTTGCCCAAGCATCTGATGCCCAGGTTGTCCAAGGAGACGGGCTTCGAGCGCCCCGAGCTGGAAGCGCTCTGGGAACAGTGGACATTCATGGCCAATACGGAGTGGCGCGAAGACCCCGATGAGCTTGGTCTGGCCATGGATCGTAAGACATTTGAGCGCTACCTGGTCCCCTCGGGCGGCTATAGGCACATTGCCCCAAATCTCCTGCACGACCGCATGTTTGCTTTCTACGACGACAACAACGACGACCTTATTGGCTTCTCCGAGTTCCTGCGCGGTACCGCCTATCGCAAGAGAAAGGACAGGCTACGCCGTGTCTTCAATGGCTACGACATTGACGGCGATGGATACGTCAGCCGCCGGGATTGCTTGCGCTTATTCCGAGCGTACTATGTGGTGTTTAAGCACCTGCACAGGGACATACTCGACGGTCTTGATGACCAGCTCATGAGCTCCACGGACGTCGAGCAGCTGGTGACCAGTCGACAGCCGCTGAGCAGCCTTTTTGGCCGTGAGGGCGGCATTGCTGACGCCGATACCGACCGCCCCATGGAGGGCAAAGTCATCAACCTCAACACGGGCGAGGTGCACATTACGGATGGGGCACCGAGGGCCGTGAACGAGAGCGCCACCGACACCGCCGACCGCCAGTCCGTCTTGACAAGCTTGTTCACCAGCGAGGCCCACGCCGCTGGGAGCCTCTTCATGCCCACCATGGACAACCGACGACCGTCCGGCGAGCGAGCATCTGGGCTGGAGTATCTGGCTGGTTTGTTGAATCCACCAAACCGAGTTGACGAGCTACCGGCTTTGCTCCTCGGCGAGCGGCGTCCCAGCGGTGATTTTCTGGTCGTTGTCAGTGGCAGGAGCGGCCAGGACGGAAGCCATGGTGAGCCGGGAGAAGCCCAGGTTGATGCGGAGAACTCGGCCGCATCCGGGGATAACGACGCCTCCGCGTCGGGGGAGGAGAGAGTCGAGCGTCGCAATGGCGGAAACGGGTCCTCGGATGGTGGAGCAGCCGACGAACCAGTCACACGCCGGCCCGCTTACAGGGCCTCGTCGAGCCGTCGCATCAAAGTGAATGCGCGAAGGAAGCTGTTCGATCGTTGGAAGCGGAGGCAGTTCTACCTGGACGAGGAAGAAGGCGTGCTGCCTCCCGAAGACTGGAGCGACGATGACGACGTTCTCCCTGGCCTCAACGGGCATACCGACGAAGCCAAAACCCCCCAGCCCCCGTTATCTTCCCGGTCACGGTCTTCGTCCAAGGTCAGATTTGCCGAGGACACCGATGACTTCGACATCCGGTCCAACCCCTCGACGTCCTCGAGGAGCATTCCCGAAAGATGGGGAGGCATGGAGATACCTGACGCTGAGCGGGACATTGGCAAAGAGATTTTCTATCAGGTCATTCAACAGGCCTTCAATGAGATGCTGGACACGATTTTCAAGGCGAAAGAGGAGCTTGCCGTGCAGGCCGCAGAGACCAAGGAGCTGCGCGAAAAATACAGGCCTGCCTTCGAGTCCATCAACCCTGACGAGGAAAACGAACCCCAAGCCAACCTCGAGTCTGCACGCAAGAGGTCAAAGTCGCCTCGCAGCCAGTCGCTACAGGAGCTCCTTGACTCCAGTGGCTATTCAGCTGATACCACCGCCTCGCAGGCGGCAACTCGTACATCAGAAGAAGTGCAGCCCGATGAAGACGAGGGCGAACCCAGCGACGAAGACGAAAACCCCATGCCACCGTTGATAGCAGATGAAGAGGCATCCAGGCCCGCCGAGTCGGAAGTGTACCGCGACCCGACCATGCCTCAGTTCCGGCCCAACTCACTCTTGACGCCTCATACCCGAGAGCCAGCCCGCAACCGGGCTCGAAACACACCAACCGCGTCGGCCGATGAAGCACCCGCGTCGCCCTCTTCGTCCAAAGCAACGGCGGACGAATCCGCTGGCACGAAACACGGCAAGAACGGCAGCCACTCGCCCGTTCCGATCCCGCGTAGCACGCTGGTCCAGTGGAAGCGCCTTGACCTAGCCGAGGAGGAGGCTAAGGCGCGCGGTGGGTGGGGCAGGCTGAGCTATGACGAGTTTGAGCGCATCTACAAAGCTGCCGACGCCAGGGGAAACCGCCTAGATTATCTGGGCACGTGGGTGGACTTCTGCATCCCGTGTGTTTAGTCGACCTTTGTTGACGGACGGCCTCCCGGACTGGCAGGTGAAATCCCGCGGTGGATGGAGTTGATTCTGATGGGGCGCTGAGGAGGTGGTGTTTAGAAGAGCGAGCTGTGTTGTAAGAATGTGTAGAAGTACGACTGAAGGTTCAGGGGGTAGTAAGGTATCACGGGGTGGGCGAAGCGTGCCGGTGAAAGCGCGACTCCGAGCGTGTGCGGTCACTTTGAGTATAGAACAACCGATGAGGCTATTCCTGTCACGTCCGCGGTACTGACCTTTCCTCTTACCCCCAAGTCGATTACTTGCTCTGCTCTGTTCAGCCATGCTGCTTGGGCCTGCCGCGTACCCCGTCTCCCGACCGCTTTCCGTGCTGGCCGAGATGACAACACGTTGCCCTCGCCGAACAGTGGACCGGATGCTCGATTCTCTGGCCAACAGAAGTGGCGACATTCAAAAGCGTTTTAGATGACATTCAGCCTCTTTTCAAGCGCTTCAGCCCAGCGTGCCGGGACATCGAAGCGTCTCGAAGTTCAAGAGTGGAGGTGGAAAAAGGGGGCAGTAAACAAAGCGCACGGACCTCTCGGGGCTTTCTCCCGCCAGCGCAGCCATCAAGGGGCTGTCATGCTCAACAGCAAACAAGAAAGTTGTAAATTATCTTTTGCTAACTAGTTGAGAGGATTCCTACTCGATTCATCGACCTCCTACCGGTTACTACATGAAAACTAGCCTGACGTTCGCAGTCCGCCCCGACACATGTTTGGCCAACGATCACTGCAGTGGGCCGACAAGATGGAATCACTCGTTCGCTCCGCACCGTTTTGTCGTGGCGGTCTTAGATCTAGCACACCTGCAAAAAGTCCCACTGCCACGCAGAATCGGCCTACACAGTCGTGATTGATCTTGCTGTGTTCAGAGATGGTGGGGGTGCGGGTTGGCAACGGAACCTCGACCAGTGGGCGATCGATGAACACAACCCACGTCCAGGTCCCGCAACGTTAACAGGTCGAGTACTAAGAGGTTGTCATTTGAAACGTTGCAAATTGAGTGACCCGGAGGGCAGCGTATCTGTCAAGGTTGCGCGCAGCGAGACTTCAATGTCACGAGAAGCGAAATCAACGTATTCCTGATCCACGAGTCTGACAGGCGGATCAAAGAGAAAGTTTAGTCGGTTTCGTCTCCGCGTCTCCGACAACGCGTTATTGGATCTCGATGCCGAAGTGGCTCCGTTTTTAGCAGACGTTGAGCAGGGAGCATGGATAAAAATGTGACCCCCCTAGGCTCCGTCAACCGCCTGCCTACCTAAGGTAGGTATTGTCAAAGTCCAACATACCTTTGGCAAGATATCAGGTACTCCGCACTTCAGGTGAATGCCAGGGTCTTGCTGGCAGACGGCCGTCCACTTCTTGTGCGAGTGGTGAGGGTTCCGGGCCTTCGTGACCTTCGTGACCTTCGCATCCATGTGCTTTCCGTTGCGCGCTTAGGAAGCGGTCTGATGCCGTTGGGCCAGAATGACAAGCCACGCACCCGGCCGCCAGATCTCACATGCAACCCAGGCCCTGACCCTGTACCACATCATGGAGCGCGCGACCGGTGAGAACCTGAGTTGTGCAGTCCGTTGGCAGGAGGTCACCCCAGGCATAAAAGCTTTGATTGGGGAGTCCACGTTGAGCTGCTGAATATACTGCCAACGAGCCACTCTGGCCAATGGGCGGGTAAGGATGGGTGGCTGCTCGCGGCCGGGCACACCCTATCCCTGCTGCTGGCAGACAAAGACAGCCATGCCGGGCGTGGCGTCTTGCGTGACCGACAGCAAACACACGCACCGACCTTCCAAGCCAGCGTATCAGGTGAGGAAGATGGCCGACAGGCAGGTTCTCCGCTGCTAGTGTACAATGCCGGGACTGGCTGCTGCTCACAGGTGTGGGTGGCGCCAGTGTGCCGAGCATTGAGCGACTGGACCTGGTAATTCGTGACATGGGGGACAGCCACGAGACCACTTGAAGAGCAGGCCGTCCCCTGCCCTCCCTTTCTATTCTTTTTTGCGGTAGCCGCTGGGTGGTGTGCCTGCGGCGTCCAGGAGTGGGACGCTAGGTGGGGGTTGATCATTGACCTGCTGCAGCCGATCGACACCAGATACGGGAAGGAGTTGTCACAGATGCAAAAATGTAGAGAACGGAAGAGGCGAGATGGTGGTGGGATGAGTGTTCTGTCTTTGACGGAAGTCAAAACCGAGCCTGAGGGGGTTGGGCGAGCTTTGACTGTCTGGCAGCGCAGTTAACGGACACGAGCCCACCGGTCGCCACCTTGATTCGGGTGTAACTGAAGTCTGTGGCCCGTCTTTCACTTTGCTATTAGGCTGCTCGGTAACTGGATGCCAAAAGGATTTCATTGGCAATAATGCAAGCAGCCCGCGGCGTACGGCACGCGGGCAGCAACAGCGTCGTGAGGAAGCAGGGGAACGGCAGGAGTCCAAGCCGTGACAGCAAGCGGTAATTCCCAGTCACGGTGTAAGCAAAATGACTTGCAGGTACTCCGTACACAGGTACCTCCTGCAGACAACTGTTGCTGCCAGGGCTGGGAAGCCGCAGCTGGTGGAAGCCCAACAGCCAACTCCGCAGGCTGCTGCCAACAGACAGCCTTGGCCAGTTCAGGCTGTGCTGGCGCGTGTCCATGCGCTTCGAGATGATGGAGGGCCCGCTTAGTGCAATGGAAGTTCCAAAACACCTAGAACACTTTATCAACCACTCCGTTCCACAGTGCCTGGCCTTCTGATGTACGTCTTCATTAGCCCGATGCACAAGCCAATGCCCGGGATGGGTTAAGGCTACAACTTGTGTCCCCTAAATCATACATGTAAAATCAAGGTGGTTCGCCTTGGTCATTCTTGGTACGTTTCCGCCCAATTCCCGTCAAGGCATGCAATGCTGTGCTCGGTCAAGCTAACAGCTTCAAACCAAAGCGGCCGCAGAAAACAACGCTGGGAATTATTCGATTGGCAGAGGTTTGAGATACCTAGCTATCCTCGCATGCCCGTGGCCACAGCCTGGCTTCGACATTGTGTTACGTAAGGTAGCTCCCAAGAATGCCAACTCTGCGCTCGGTGTTTTCCAATGACCGACCTCGGGCTTCTTTGGTGCCGAAACCATGAGCTAAGACGTGGTACTAACTGGAAAGTGAAGAAACCTACGGAGTATGCGAGATATCCGTGGTTGGAGCAGTAAATCCTGGTTGCGCTTGCTTCTGTCCAGCTCCCCGACCCTTGTAAGCCGCAACAATATCCTCCCAACACCCTGACAGAAGTGCATTGAGCTCACTCTTTGGTTCAAGTGGGCCCTTGCCTGCAGACGGCACAAATCATGTTATCAACCGGGCCCCCCTGCACACCGCGGGCAGTCCTCCCTCCTCCCCAGGACTTGGGCTGCATCCCCGAGCGATTCATCGGCGACACGGCTACACCGCCCCGCGTTCCGTGTCCCATCGAGAGCGCTGCTTGTGTATCGCTGAGATGCGCTTGCAGCAATAGGTAGCTGCTATTTCTGCTCCGTCACGACCACAACCGAACATGGTCCACCTATGCATGCCGCGTTGCTGACGAGGGCACGCACACTGGCAATCGCGGTCCAGATACATTCACGAGGGATTCATCAAAGCCATCGCTTGGGAGGGTTACTTTGACTTGGCGCCACCGCGTCTCAGCGCTTAAGGAGCCCATCATTGTTGCGCGGGGCCAACCCGTCCCCCTGTCTTGCAGAAAGTCATCACACGTCCATCCATCCGCCTGGCAATATTTGATCCAGAGATTGCGTGTGGGACTTGACTTGCATGGCTGTTTTTGGGCAGCTCAAAGAGTCATGTGAGGAAGCAACAGTCATGCCTGGCTGATCCGAGAGCTTGGTTCTCCCGCTCGAGGGCTGCTTGTTGGTCGCAGTTTTGGTTTCATCTGCAGCACGGCCATCCATTTTTTTTCTTCTTTTTGCTCATGGTTACGATAAATAATAAGCGAGGTGTCGAGTTATATTATCGCCTCAATACCAGCTAGCATCAAGCCGAGAGCGCTTCCATCGAACTGAAAATCAGCTTGGGCCGGAAATGGTGCGGCGGCTGGTACACTCACCTCCTTCTGCTCCGCCAGTAGTGCACATGCGTAGGTGGCTACACAGTACTTGTAACGACATGGAGGGCTCCGGAACGGGAAAAACACGCGAACAACCCACTTTCATGCGAACTGCCGCAAGGTTGACGGATGCGCCTGCAACGCCACTGTCCGAGATCAAAAACAGGACACGGCAGATCTCAAGCCACCTCCGAGTGGTGGCCTCCCCGGTCGCTTGAGGAACGGCACACTCACCCCTGCAGAAAGGTGCTTCCAGACGCACTGAGATGGGAACGGGGCGCCGTTGGGCATCGGCCGTGCTCCCGGTCCCCGCCCTCCCTCGAGATGGCTGCATGCGACCCGCGCGTGGCCCTCCTTACTGTACACAGTAGCCCGAGCAACACCTTCCTTCGGGTCCGAGACCGCTTCACGCACCCCGCCCCTCTCCGTCCCTCGACTCTTGGCCCTGACTGGCTGTTCCTGCTGCCTCGCGGCCCTTCCTTCGCGGGAGGACCCCTTCCCTGCCCGCTGCCGCACCGCTCGACCCTGCAAATCGTCAACTGCCTTCCACTTTCCGACTGGAGAAGGCTCTTCCACATCTTCATCGGCCGAGACGAGACACCTCCCGTCGACTACGGAGTACACAGTACACCACTCCTCCCAGTGCCTCAAACCGGCTGGCCGGCCTCCCTGCCGCCACTCTTCATGGCCAGACCTACCCTACCTTGAGTACACCGGCTGCAGCTCCAAGCCCCTTCTCCCAAGTGGCTGCAGCATTGAGCGCCGCCGTGCATCTGCAGCCTGCACTGCCGTCTCCTATTTCTTTTTTTCAAAACGCGGAATGCAGAGGGGAGGGAGGGGGGCGGGAAGAGAAGGGCGGGATAAAAAATGACCAGTCCGTTTGTTTCGGCCGCGCCGCTGCACCGCCCCAGAAAGAGGAGCCAACGGCTCGATCTGATTGCGTACCAGTCTGTCGGGACTCGAGATCGGCCTGGCGGGATCATCAGCGCCATGCTGTTTGTTGACGCGCGGTTGGCGCTAGCTTCATGCCTGCTTACGGAGCTGGTGCCCGGCAGGGAAAAGGGGGAAACAGGACAGACGAGGCAATCCTGCTGTTTGACCCGCCATCCTGTGCGTTTTTGATCGTGGCGCTGGTGTGGCAGTGGAGATGATGTCGTCCAGACGCGGGACTCCCCTGCACGTTTGCATCGCCAACGACACATCGGGCCAGAGGAAAGATTCTCCAGCGGCCTGGGTGGCACCTACGTTCTCGACCACGGGGCGTGCTGTTGCTTGCGTTCGTGATGGAAGCCATGTTACGTTACCTCGGGACGCGACTAACAGGAGTAAGGCGAGCCGCGTTACCGCACTGGCAGAGAGCAGAAGCAGACTGCCCAGTACGGGCTCAGTATCGAAATCGAAGCGCTCAAATCCTGCAAACGAAGTGGGCTATCCTAATGGCCGTGAAGCAAACCCAGGCAAGCGCATTTTTCAGATGACAAGTTCCCTGACTCAAGCTCGTCACCCTGAGCCCAGTGCCTCCAGTGCTCCAACTCCCAGAAATCAAATTAAACAAACGTTAGAATCGGGTCCAAAATCAAGAAACGAAATCAAGCCTTGAAATAACAACCCATAATTCCATCGCACTCTGCCCCCTCAACCGGCCACGTACCCACAGCCGTGTAAAAGCAAAGCACACTTGAATAGGTAGGTAGGTAGGTAGGTAGGTAGGTAGGTAGGTAAGAAAATCACCTCCCCCTCCGCGACGGCGGCGACAGCGGCGTAATCGCCTTGCACGTCTCGCACTTCGTGCTCGCCGGCCGCCAGTGCAGCACCAGGCAGCGGCACACCCACACGGCCTCCTTGTCGCGCAGCGGCTTCTGCAGCTCGATCAGGTCGCCCGGCCGGTAGAAGCCCTTGCGCAGGCCGCAGTCGATGCAAAAGCGCCGCGTGCCCCACGTCTCGCGGATGCGCGGGTCCATGGTGCCGTCGTCGGGGGAGCTGGAGCCGAGAGCGGGACCGGGACCGGTACCCGCGGCGGCGTGCGTGGCGGCTGCTGCGGCGGCGGCGGCGGTGTTGTGGTGGTTGTTGTGGTGGTGATTGTTAGTGGTGGTCGTGGTGCTGGCCCGGCGGTTGCTGGCAGTGAGACTGCTCCGCGTCAGACTGGGGTCGTAGTGTGGGTTTGTCGGGGACGGCAGACCGGAGGGAGGGGTGAGTGCCGCGGCTGGGTTTGAATAGCTTCGCGCTGCGGCTGCCGGTCTTCGGTCGGCGATGTCGTCGTTGTCCCGGGAGGAGTTGCCCCACTTGTACAGCTCGAAGCGGTCGAGCCCCAGGATCCGAAAGCAGTGGTAGCACCCAAACCAGGGCGGGCTCTTGCCCTGGCACCGCTTGGAGCCGCCGCCTTCTGAGTCCTCGACCTCGCCGTAGCGCCCGTAGTACTGCTCTGCATACAAGATGCCCTCGAGCTTGGCTTGCTCCGGCAGCCTGGCCGGGTTGAAGTGCTCGTGGAACCATCGAGAGACCTGATACAGCTGACGGCACTCCCACCACGAGAAGTGCTTCTGGATCTCCAGAGTAATCTCTGGGGACAGCTTTAGCAAGCCGGACGGCTTCCTGGGCGGCCCGGGCTCTTGCTTGACCGCCGGGTAGTGAGGTAGCGGTGCGGCGTGGTAGGATGGAAGGGCCGGCGAGGAGTACGCAGTGGTGGGGAAAGACGCGTACAGAGAATCGTATGGTTGGTATGACAAGGCAGACGCTTGCGATTGCAGGGCGGCGACTGGGTACCCGTTGTATACGGAGGCTCGCGAATAGTGCCTCGGGGCTGGAACCGGCGAATACAGAGGCAGCGGGTTGCTGACTTGGGCTTCGAAGTACTGCGACGGGCTCGGCATCATCGACGTGACGTGCCCTTGAGGTGGATGCGGAAGCTGGTGGGTAAGTGGGCGGTAGTGGTTTCTGGTGTATGTCAGGGCGCCTGCCCCAGAGTCGGAAATGCCAGACGCCGGCGACATGGTTCTGGAGATGGTGCCGTGTGGTGCGTTGACGGCGCTAAAGGGAGCTGTGTATGATGCCGAGGACGAGCTGGAAGAGACCGAGGAGGAGCGTGTTCCGACCGGCGGTCTTGCTGCCGCAGGAAGCAGGTAGCAACCGTCGTGGTGGTACGCCAGATCGCGACCTGAATCCATGGCAATCATGACGGCCTTATAATGGGTGTCCGGCTTCGTCAGCCGGTCTCGGTATCGAACTGGAGAATGAGAGGCAGTTTCGGACACTGATGTGGTTGCGGGCCAGGTTGTTGACGTCGAAATTATCAATGGACATCAAACTGGATGAGGGGACGGGACCTTAAACGGTTAAGTCAAACTTGTGGGGGGGAGCTCGACGTGGTACGGTCAACCGGGGAAGCGTCGACAAAGCGAGGGAGGCGCGGCAACTAAATAACAGTGCAGTGTATGTGCTGCCGTTGCGAGTGTTGTGGCTGCCAATCTGGAGCACCGTGGTTTACCGCAGCCAACACAGGAGGAGGGAGGACCGCCTATCAGGCCCTCCTCGCCGTTTTCTGTGTCCTGTGAGGGACGGTCTGTCTGGCCAGGGGGGGTGGCACTGTGTACCCGAGCAAATTCGGGGAGTTAGCTGATGGAAGCCCTGCGACACAAATTGCTCGAGACGCGCAACTGCTGCGCGGGCCGGTTAGAACCGCCGAGTAGTGAAAAAGACTCATACATCCGTGTACGGGACTCCGTAATTTTTGTTGCGCGTTCAAGGATTGAAGTCAAAAGTGTTCCCAGCTGCGGCGACACCCACGCAAGGGTTGTGCGATGATGACCCGGGGGAGGAGTCTGAGGTAGGAGCGAGCTCCCGGGGATCATCTGACAGGCGCTCAACGCGCCCCGCCGTGCGGTACTGTATAACGTTAAAGGTACCTCTGACCTGGCGGCACGGGTCGTCGGGGGCGCGGGTGAGGAGGACAAGCGCCGGGTGGGCTTTCCAGACCCCTGGTTGCGCGCGTCCTCAGCCTTGCGCTCACGCGGTGATTGGCAGCGCCCGGTGAGACTTGCAGAAAGAAATCGAGGCTAAGTGGGTAGCGTCCTTCCGGCAGGGTTTCTGAGCCCCCGTCACGGCAAGAGGGTCGTATGTCTGGCCCCAAGGGGTTACTGTGGTACCTAGTTGTTCCCTGGCGAAAGCGCGATAGGTGCGTGCAAACCGGCAGTGCGATTCGATGGCGACGAGTGGGAAATGCGTTCGACCGTGGTTTGTTCCAGGATGTACTATACACTTGCTATGCGCGCTCAGCCATATCCGGAGTGCTGGTGGTGCAAGCTTATGCAGCTCCCATGCTTCCAACAGCAAACGTCCTCGGCGATCCTGGATCCTGGATGCGGGTGCGTGGGGAGAACGGAGGGAGGAAGGGGGCTAGGCTAGGTAAGGTATGTAATGTCAGTGGAGCGGCATTACCACGGCTGCCTGTTGATGAGGGCTGGATCATGACGGAGCTCGAGCTTTGGGAAAAAATTGGTGAGGGCGGGAGTCGCATCCATGGGGTCTCGGCCCCGGACTCGCCCGTGATTGACGGCATCATCCGGAGGGGCTGGTACCATGTACACAGTCACGGTCGTCACTCAACTCGCACCGAATTCGCTCTTGCTGCTACGTATTCACGGCATGGCTAGCTGTTTCTGCACCTGGCAGTTTGCCTTTTTCTTTATCAACTGCCTTCCTGCTAAAGAGCCAAAATCCTGACGGTGAGCGGCCGTGTGGGCTCTGTTCTTCATGTCCTTTGCGCATTACCGTGCAGTCATCTGCGCTTCAGTTTGACCCTGCAGGCGCTTGCTTGCAACACTTCACTCAAAGTTCCTGTACTTGGGCAGTACTTCTGGCACCCCGGCCTGACGAAACCCCGTCTGGGGTAAGTGGGTTAGTGTACTGAGGAACCCCCTGTTCCTCCGAAGCTGCATCTGTCGATCGGAGGGAGGGGCAAGAACCTGGGAGAACCAGGAAGGACCTGCTCAGGACCCCGCAAGCCGCGAGGGCTCAAGATGGCCTGGTGCAGGAGGGAGGGCGGGAGAGTGTCCTATGAGAGACGGGCTACCGGGCCCCCCTGGCGCCCTCAGAGAACCAACAGACGCTTGGCATAACGGCGTCAGCCAACCACAAATCGGCATTTACCCTGTAGCACAGTGTCAAACTGTGTATCCGGAGTGTCGGTAACCAATCATAATGCACGTTGGACATCAGCTCGGCCTATTTTGCGCGCTCATTACTCCGTACGCGGTGCAGTTTGCTCCCGGACTATCAATGCCGGCTCGAGACACATGCCACAATGCAGTCTGTGCCTGCCGACAGCGACAGAACACAGACAGATAGTCTGGGAAAGGAGAGTTGAATTTGAAAAGAAGAAAAAAAACCAAAAAAAAAACCGAATTTGGGAAATGACAAAGCGACTTGCGAACATTGAACCCATCGTGATCGAACGCCTCCCCGACGGGCACAAGCAGACCAGCCACCACGCGCCGTCGCGACAAGCAGCGGCACCCATGCCATTCATGCGGTGCCACGTCGAAGACGACCTGGCGGTGACCTTCTGGCACAGCCAACTCCTTCCCGCCGTGCCGGCGACAGACGGAGCTGGCACGGCAAGTGAGTGAGCGTCCACAAGGTTTAGACGAGCGAACTGCAGAAACCAGCAGATTCCAGTGGGACTGGGGTGCAGAACGTGAGTTTCCCATGCGCCCCGTTGGCCTTGAAATTGGAGGGGTGACGCATCTGCGGCCGACGAATGAAATTCAAGCTACGGTTTTGGGAAACCCCGACTTTTTTCTTGCCAGGTCCGTGCCGTCCTGGACTCGACCGCGTCGTTTGAACTCGATGCATCGCTCATTGGTCGAGCCGCCAAACGGGGACGATCAAGACATCGCTCGGCGGGGTGAAACGGCGGCATCGTGTGCCTTCTAAGAATTCCAGGGAAATGGAAATGGCGGGGTGCGAAATCCTTGGGTCTAGACGCCTAGAGCCTAACGAAGCCTTGCATCAAATGGAAGAGTCGCGATTGTATCACTCGACATGCAATTCCGCTGATGCAAGAGGCAACCGAGACAGGTGCACTTTTCGTTGACGCAACCTTTCATTCTGAGACAGCCTGTCTGGCCATAGGGTCCTTTGAGTGCCGAATGTCGCAGATCGCAGTTGCCAAAAAGTGCCTACCTATCCAAATGGCGAGATTGTCGCTCTTGGTGGTGTCGTCTCGGATCATCCTTCCGATCATCATGTCTCGGCCGTTGCCAATGGAAGTTAATCCGAGTCGCTGAAAATCATCGGCATTGCAGACAACCGCGATGGCGGTCCACGGCCCGAATTAGCGTCACTTGACCGCAGAACAGATAACCTGAAGTGGTCACCGCACACCAATGGTCAAGCAGAAGGCGGCAGGAATCGACCGGGTCGCCAGATTCCCGGCACTCGCAAAATTTCTGTTGGGCTTGCTCCCTGACCCCCTCCCCTCCTTCCCCTCCCCCAAGTCTCTGTGAGCTGAGGCGCCATAGTTAGCACTTTGGCCGTATTGAGCGCTGCCCAAGCTCACTGGGTCCTGGCCTTCCTCCCGGCCTGATGCTGTCGTTTCTCCCGAGCTCGATTCTGCACCCACTGCCCGTCTTCCTCCAATCTTTTCTCCATCGGTGACCGCTGTGGCTGGCACTCTCGGATCTACCCGAGGCGCCTTTTGCTTTCGATGATCTCCTGCGTGCTTGTCCAGCGCCTACTTTTCCAGCGCCTACTTTTGCCCCGAGAGCCATGGTGGCTGATCTGAGCCTCGGTTGTCGACATTTCTGGTCGCGCTCCTCTCAACCGCAAAGCCGACACGTTCATTCCTTGTCGGGTTACCTTGGCCATGACAAATCGGCCTGCTGCTGCATGGCTCGGCTTCTGCCAGACGGTCCTGTGTCAATTCTCTGCTGATTCTCCTTCTGCGTTAGACACACGAGTAACTCAAGTCCAAGACGATCGATACCCTTACTGTTCGTCCCGACTGCCCGTCCCGAGCCTTCAAGAAGCTGAGAACAGCATACACCGTGCGCTGTACACAATCAGGCTGCCGTCGAGGGTCAGGCACAGGGACTGAAATACAGAGGCGACTGACATCCACGGGGACAGGTCATGATACCTAGGTACTCGTCTTGGTGTAGAATCTCATAGGGAGGTAGGAAACAGGGCAAAGTTTGTGTTTCGCCCCGATCTGTCTGCCGACTGCACGCTGAACAGCAGAGTGGTGCAAGCCACATGTCGTCGCATGTCTAGCCCAACATTCTTTAACCATTTCTCTGACCTGGTCTCCAATCGGAACGTTATTAAATGGTGCATTCGCTCATTCCATGATGCCAGATCGGCGGCAGCCCGTTGAAGCCAACAGCCACCACCTCTCCTGTGGTTTCTGGCCGGTATTTAGATAAAGTAATCGCCGTTCAAGACCCAAAATGAGACAAGCAAGAGGTGGAACCAAATGCCAAGTTGCGGTATTGCGTTTCCGGCTAATGTTCATGTGGTGAAAGGCGTTCCGACAGACCTTGGGCTTATTACCACGACGGCTGGGCGGAGATCTGCCGGTTCTAATTCGTCCTTGAGTGTCTTCTTACCCCTAAATGCCAGGCTTTGTTTTCGATTTAAGTGGCCACCCGAGGCGCCGTATCTTATTGTTGTTGCTTCAGGCGTTCAAGTAATGCAGAGGGGTACAGTTGTCCCGCAATCGTATACAGTCAATCTTCATTGAATGCAGTGTTTTATCGCAGCTCCCACTGCCGCAGTATTTGCCATACCCCGGGCCTGATCACAACTCGTCACCGCCGCCTTTTTTTTCGCCTTACATTCATATCGAGTACCAAAGCATGACACATTGAAAGCAGCAATTCTGTCTTGGCTGCGGCTGTAGATGAGGTACTGACACCGTGTGGACGAGCATCTCTGCACGCTGGAGAACATGACAAGTGAGATGCGCGTGTGTGGGACAGAACCTGTTGGGACTCAATGTGTGGGTGGGTGCTCGGCATGCTACCTGCCAGCCGCCACAGCGTCAAACTCCAGAGTGTCGATGATGAGAACGAGTTTTAACGTGCTAAGATCAAGGCTATCGATTAAGCACGATCCCAAGGAAGTCGTCGAAAAGGACCTGGCAATTCAGTGGCAAATCATGACGCTAGCCTGGGTTGAATGTTCGCTCTCTAGACTGCTGACCTCCTTCGAGCCTGCTGTTGGAGCTGCAGTAGCGCCGGGTCCCATATCCTTCTGTACGGAAAGCCCAGCATAAACAAAACTATCTCCAAAAGGCAGGGGATGGCGGCGTGATTGCCTGGAAAATTTCGTTGCTGTGCGGTGGGTGCTATTCAAGATTGGGGGTAACAACGACACAAGGCGCGACCTCTAAAGAGTGGAGAAGCAAACCCAACGAAAGTGTGTCAGATTCTAGCCTACCTATGTTGACTTTGAAGTCGGGGCATGTGGCTAAAAGAGTCGGGTCATCATATTGTCTAAGGGGGCACCGAACCTCTGAGGCCAACGATCGGAGTATGAGAAACGTCATTTGTCCTCTGAGGCACGACGCTGTTAATCGCGCACTGCTACCGCTTCACCGGCCTGTCCATGTGCTGTTTAGCGCGGTTTGTTGGAAGCATTTGCCATGGAGACGCGTTGTGCTGTGAACCTTGTGTGGGCAGTCGCCGAGAGTGCATCGAACCCAGTTTTTCGCGACACAGGCATGAACCAGACCCTGGCCTAACAAGTCACACCACTCGTTCCGTTGCCCCTTGACTGCATTGTACATCAAAAAGTTCTCCTCTTGACCTACTTGGTCTCCATTCTTTCGGTGCTAGCACAGGCGGCAAGCTGTAGTCTTGCGCCAGTCCCGCGGTTGCTGGAGGAGGGGGCGAACACCAGCACTACCCAGACTCGTTCCCCCGCTCCTTCCCTTCTCCCACCATGAAGCACGCGCCAGTCCGCCGCGTGCCATTGAGCCCTATTTCTTCTCGCACAAAATCGTGTTCCCGTCCTCCAACATCAACAAAGCATCTTCAGCCGAAAACGTTCCAACGATACCCGTCGGCGGGGCCTGCGCAAGCGACCACAACGTCAGAACGTTCCGCCAGAGTCAAGACTGGAGATCTTTTTGCCCCTGAGCTCGCGGTAGCACATTTTCGGCATCCATCTGCTGCGAATAGTCGTCGTGCCTCATCGAGGCGGTTGAGGTCGTCTTTGGCGTGGTCGTGCCCTCGTTCTTCCGGCCAACTTCATGCCCACCTTCTTCCAGCCCATTTTGTTTCCTCATTGATGCTTGGTGGTTTTCCGACAACAACATCATCCTGTCTTTCTACTCCGCTTCGATCTGAACCAGCTCCCCTTCAGTGAGCTCAGACTGGCCCAGCCAGCAACCACGAAGCAACACTCGGCAATCTCCCCATTCCAACTGCGCCAAGCACACATCAAGGAAGGCTGATTCTCGGTCGCCTTGACAGCTGTTCCGACATCCTCTGTCGGAGGTATCGAATCGGCATCGATAATCACCCCGACAAGCACCTCACCACCGCGGCGAGGCACATCAAGCCAGTCTTCTCTTCTCGCTAGAAAGCAAGCCAGAGATCAAGGCTCAGTGTCTGTCCCCTGACCAAACTCATTCCCTTCTCCATCACGCCGTTGTGCGGCAGGGCGCTGGTATGGTGTGGGAGATCGCGCCAGTGAGTAGCGCAAGCTCCAAACCTTGTCGTCACTTTTTGACCTAAACCAAAGAATCAGTCAACAGTCAACAATCAATCAATCACCAGGGGATCTCGTGAGGCTCGAAAAGAAAAATCAAAGAACAGGCACCTACCTCATCATGTTCGCCTCACAACCCACCGAGACGGGTCCCGCCGCCGCTTTCAAGACCCAGAAAGACAAACCATCCGTCCTTGACCATCTCCGCTCTGCTGGCTCTGGTGCCCCAAACGACTTTGTTGACGGATTGCCGACGTTTTCTGATGACAGCCTTGTCGCAATGCTGTCCCAACTGTCTATGGATCTTGCAAAACAGGAGACCCCCAGGGAGGACGAAGACAACGGAGACCTGGGGCCCGCTGAGCTCCTGGAGCCTGTCGTGACGGGCACCCCCGGCAGCACCGGGGCAGCACCCCCTCGGCCGAGCGGCGACGCCGGCCAGCAAGACGAGGCCCCCGAGGGCGGGGACCCGAGGGACAGGGAGGACTACCCGCCCGCCCCGCCGCCGTCCCCCGTCGGCAGAAGGACGGCGGCGGGGTTCGAGGAGTTTTTCAGGATCCAGCCGTCGAGGCTGGGCGGCCTGGGCGTCTTCGCGGCGCGGGAGCTCAGGAGGGGCCAGATCATCCTGGCGGAGCGGCCGCTGTTGCGGACCACCCACTTCCGGCTGATGCCGGATTACCACAACCTCGCCGACGCGGCGAAGAGGGCGTACCTGGCCCTCTACGGCGGCGAGGGTGGTGACCGGTTCAGCCGGGTGGAGCGGATCAAGCGGCTCAATTCGTAAGTCGTCCAAACGCATTGCCCCGGTATTTATGTGACCCTTTCCGTCTAACCAGAGAGATGAAAAAAAAAAGATTCTCAGTCCCAGGTGGCATCGCAATCTTCGAGATTGCGTCGCGCTTTAACCACGCTTGCGCGTCAGTCCGCAATGTCCAGTACGTATTTGACGACGAGCGGGGCGTGCTCTCATTCACCATCTGTCAAGACGTCGTGCCGGCGGGCGCTGAGCTGCTGCTCAACTACGGCGGCTCGCCCGTCGATCTGTACACGACCTACGGCTTCCGATGCGCCTGCGGCGGCTGCGAGCCGCTCACCGACGAAGACATCAAGAGGATGAAGGATGAGGAGTACGGTATTTTCGAGGGGTGGTAGCCGGCGATTTGGATGCTGTGCCGACAAGCGAGCGGTTACCGAAGCGATGAAGTTTTCAAACGATAATGTGTGCGAGATGGAGAAAGTGAGCTAGCCCTGGGTTAATGGAATGGAGGTTGTTTTTCCAAAGCACAAAGTGAGTCACAACAAGGTCCCGTCATGTGTGTGAATGTGGAAGCTGCAAGGCAAGACAAGGTCGAGATATTCTCTGCGCAGAATTGGAAAGAACAGACGGGTCCGCATGTTTCACCAGTCTTCTGCCCCGGACTACGAATGCGGCCGTTCATACCTGCCCGGCGATCCCATGGAGACCCGCCTGGCCGGCCCCAAGCGGCTGGCATGCGGCTGCCAGTTGACTGTGAAAAGGGAGACGGACAACTGAACCTACCACGCGGAACGACCCGGGGACGCAGGTTGACAGAACCTGTTCGCTTATGCACCTACCCGTGCAGGAGCACAGCCGGACATCAGCGGGTTGTAGACTGATTTCATGACGGACACTTCATACCATCACAATGTCATGATGGAACCAACGGTTCTTAAGGACGGTAGGGAGAAAGCTCTACGATGCTTGGTATCTGTCTCAAAAATACGACTACAATTTAAGCTCCAATCTGCAAATCAACTTTCGGCAAGCGGAAATTGTCTCTGCTCAGGCCTGAAACGTCTTGAGAGGAGTGCACTCTACATGTTCTTGTTGATCAGGATGCAAGCACTTAATGTAAAAAGTTTGCGGAAGTACTGAAGGGTAGGCATGTGGCTAGATGGAACTGGGACTCATCAACGAACCTGGAATGTATCTGAACGGAGCCGATGGGGTTCAAGACAGATTTGTGCTCCTATCCGATCCCCCTTGTCTCTTTCCGTGCGGTCTTCAGCCATAGTATCACAGACCTGGATGAGATTGACCACGTTCTCTATGGGTGAGATGATCTAAGTCAGAGTAACCTGGAAAATATATATGTATATCCCAAACAACCAGACGCCAACCCTGGGTATCAGTATGCTATCTCTATCTATCCCTCCATAAATGTGCTGTGACGATGCCCTTGTATATGCAAACCTTGGACCATGTATCCTGTTCAAACCCCCCAAAGATGCAACTCAAATGCAGGACCATTTTGTACCATCTCAATCATAAGAAAAAGAAGAAAAAACTTCTGCTCATTCATCACTTCCGCCTCAGAGCGCCGTCGCCCGTGGCAAAAAGCTCAAACTTGACGCGGGCCGGCCCGACGCCCCGCGCCGTGAGAAACTCGGAGGTCTCCAGCATGAACTGCTCGGGGCCGCACACGTAGTACTCGGTCCCGCTGTTGTGGAAATACAAGTCCTGCGGGTCGAGCTTCGCGAGATCGATGCGGGAATAGTAATCGTAGGTGACGCCGGCAAGGTCGGTGCGGGTGGGCTGACTCTTGAAGATGTGCGTGCGGAAGTTGGGGTTCTGGCGCTTCAGCTGCGCGACGTGCGCCTCGAACGGCACGCTCCGGCGGGAGCCGTGCACCCAGGCGACGGGGCGGCCGGGCTGCGTCTTGGCGATGGTGTTGGCGATGGCGACCATCGGCGTGACGCCCACGCCGGCCGAGATCAGCACGATCGGCAGGGTGCTGGTGTTGTTGACGTCGAGGAAGAAGTCGCCGGCCGGGTGGGACAGCTCGACCGTGGAGCCGGCGGCCAGACGGTCGATGAGCATGTTGGACATGAGGCCCGGGTGGAGGAACGAGGAAGACACCGAGTTGGCAAAGCGCGCGCCCTCGTCCCGCTTGACGCTGAGGCGGTAGTAGTCCTCCCGCCAGGCCTCGCTGAGCGAGTACTGGCGCGCCTGCAGGTAGCCGTCGGGCGTGGACATGCGCAGCGACACGTACTGGCCGGGGAGGAACTTGGGCAGCTTCCTGCCGTCTTGCGGCACGACGTAGAACGAGTAGACGTCATCCGACTCGGGGACGACGCGGTCGACCTTGAACTTGCGCCACCCAGGCCAGGTCTCGAAGTTGTTGTACAGCTGCGCCTCGCGGCCGATCAGCATCTTGGCCAGCACCCAGTAGGCCTTCTCCCAGGCAGCGAGCACGGCAGGCGTCATGGCGGGGCCCAGCACCTCGCCGAAGGCAGCCAGTAGGTACTTGCCGACGACCTCGTAGTGTTCCGGCCGGATGCCGAGCGAGCAGTGCTTGTTGCACATGCGCTCCAGGCGGGGGATCAGCTCGCTGATGTTGTTGATGTTGGAGGCGAAGCTGAGAACGATGGAGGCGAGGGCCCGCGGCTGGCGGCCATTCCTCTGGTTCGCGCTGTTGAAGTAGTTCTGAAGATCCGGGTTGTCCCGCAACATGTTCCTGTAGAACCTGGTCGCGATCTGCTCGCCGTGCTCCCGCAGGGCCGGGACGGTGTCCTTGACGAGCTTGGCCTGCTGATACGTGAGCGCCATGCTGTCGAATGCGTACTATGTAAAAGTGCAAAAACGGAGGACAAGAAAACCACGGCCAAAGGGTGGCCAGGTCAGACTGACGTCGATTTATTATGGCGTAGCCCGCGTCGGCTGAAACGCAGAGTGGACCATTTCGCGCTCTTTTGTTCCTTCCCACTCTCGAGCCACTCTTCATCTCATTCTTCCTTTTCGCCATTCCCTGCCGAGGAAAACGCGGCAACTCAAAATCTGGGTCTCTCCATCCCGGCTCAGGCGACGTCGCGGATGACAGGGGGTTCTGCTGGGCAATTTGCCATGGACGTTGTGGCCCCACTGCTTGGAATTCCTTGTTGGCGCCGGTGAGCCATAACGTTAACCCCCACGCGCTGCGTGCCACCGCAACCTCTTTAGCCTTCATACGATACCTGCTTGGTACGTTTATTGTAAATCACACAGTAAGTTCGTCCTTTTTTTTTCTCCTACTGAGTTGTGACAGCAGTTTGCTCCCTCCTCCCGACCGCATCAAGCTGAGATGGCGCTCCCGCCATACCGACCCGGCGTGCCCGGTAGAAAGACCCCACGATGACGTCCCGGGCAGATTTCAATTGGGTGTGGAGCCGCCGGATATTGATGTCATGGGGAGTTTTTCGAGAAGCCTTCCCGGAAGGGTTAATTCGCCAACACACACACACACATCCAGGAATGCAGTCGCGTCAAATGATGATTGCTCTTCTTCCGAGTATTCAGGTATATAGTAGCATGCAGCAGTCCGAGCAGTTCGTCGTACGACATGGCGCTGGATGCGATCTCAGCACAACCCAGCAATTTCCTGCCGCGAAAAGGAACAGGAACGATGGCGGCCGAGATCCACTTGGATGGCGCCACGGCGTCCTGCTCGCAGCAATGCGGCGCCCGTTGCCCGCCCGATCGTTCGAGAATCTTGGAAATGATGCGCCACTGCAAGTCTCATCCCACGTGTACGATTACCAGCCGTCAATGGTGGATTGGTTGACGTCGAACTTCAGGAGCTCGCTCAGTCCAATACAGATGTAAGCGACAAGACAATGCGCTGACCTTACCTACCTACCTAACTGTAAGCGATTAATCCCGTACGCCGATACTGAAGGCGGAACATGGCGATGAAACAAGCGCGGCTTGGGCCAAATTGCTCGCATGGTTCTACAAATGTTATTACCCACGTCCTGGGCATTGATCGTGCTTCTAGGGGAGACAACAATGCGAGGCCGGTTGTCTACCTATTGCGTCGGCGCCCCCAGCCCCGGGCAGCAAAGAGGTACTCTGAAGCAGATTCAGTATGCTGGGGCCGGGGAGCTCCACCGATTCGGATGCCGGCTCCAATCCCGGGTCCGGAGGAAGCCAACCGTATCTTCGTGTATGTAAGTCGCCGTTTCTTTCCGTCTTGCCAGGATGCGATCTCTGCTACGAACGCCAGCTGTTGCTGCACCCGGCTTGTGGCCTGAAGCCATGCCTCGTCAAGCAACCAGGCCCAACGACGGGCATATTCGGCGGGGCCTCTGATGCTCTTCAGCACACCGTTTGAATGCCATGCCACCAAGGCCACTTGCTTGGAGGAGCGAACGAGAGCTCATACCCACTCATCACTTTCAGCAGTCACAGGCTTCAAGTATGTAGGTAAGGTAGTTTCAACCCTTTCTCTCCACGCACGACCATGCCTACTTCATTCGCGGCAACACCATGCCACTGCTCAGATATCGGTCGTGCAAGCCATGCACGCGGTGACAAAGTCAGAAGTGACTCCAGCGGGTCAGCCCGTCTCCTTCGATGGACTCCGAATCGGACGGATGCATGAGGAACCACCCACCCACACCCCGATAACCGCCTGCAGCTGTCATCGTCTCGGGGGCCGTCCTGCGAGTCCGCGGCCCAATCATGTGGATCTGCGTAGATTGCCTGCCACTCGCTTGACGCACATCTCCCACTTCGAGCTTCTTTGTCCTCGTTATCTGCGTGAAGTACCGTCATCTCCTTATTCAGGTCCGTCGGTTGCATCTCAACGTCGACGGCCGAGTCCTCCTCCTGGAACGCCGCGCGGTCCGTTCCAGCCCCAACGTGCTGTTTCGATGACCCAAGCGTTGTACGTTTGGCATCGGAGCATTCCCCGCCATCGACCAAGTTGCATCGATATCTGGTTCCATGGCGCTTTCCATACGTACAGTAGTGTAGTATGATGTTACCGATGCCGTGGGAGGGGTAATGATCGCCGGCTTCTCCGCCCCCGGCTTGTCCGTCCCCATCCCTCACCCCGCCTCCGTCCGCCGGGGTTTCCTGAAGAGGAAATCCGGTCGCTTCTCCACGCACTCCCAAGCGACGCTAACTCGTGCAAACGGCTGTTGTAAGTTGTCCAGGCCTGGCGCCTGCTGCAGAACCACAACGTCCACACGAGGAAACTTGCCATGAGAGATAGAGATTTGGAAGACCCTGGGTGTGCTACCCAAGAAGAAAGCCAATAGGAAACGGGTGGCGGCTGGGACTGGTCTCCTCATACATCTCCCCACTTTGGGTCGGACGCTGCGAGATGGTTTGGACGGTCTGGGCGAGACGTCACGAGGAAGTAGCCCAGCTCGTCATCGAGGCCAGATCTTCTATACCCTGTCATTGGAGAGGGGCTGGAATGAGGGGGATCTCAGGGCCGGAGAGCTCCTCCCCTGTGTCCACCAGTACCTGCCTATGAGAAGCCTAGCCATGCCAGGAATGATGTGTCAAGAGGCGGGAGCGCATACTTATTGATGACAGCACGCCAGCTCTGCTGTGTTGCTGGCCAGCTACACTTAACCATCACAGTGCTGGCGAACAAACAGGCTACAAGACCTTGACTTCCCACCGCCTACATCAAAGCACCCAACATTCCAGAGCGCCTACAAACTGCAGTGGCATCTCCACCACTTCCCCAATCCACCACCATGGCCGCCGCCTTCATATCAAGAACCACCCTCACAGCCGGCCCTCGCGCCCTGCTCGCCCGCCAATCCCTGCTGCGCTCCTCCACCCCCGTCCTCCTCACCCGCGGCTTACACCAGACTCCACACCGGCGCAATACCACCCAGCAAAACAGTCGCAGCACCCTCCTGCCCGAGTTCAGCCTCCAGGACCGCGTGGTCATCGTCTCAGGCGGCGCGCGCGGCGTGGGGCTGACACAGGCCGAGGCGCTGCTCGAAGCGGGCGCGACGGTGCACGCGCTGGACCGGCTGCCGACGCCCGCGGCGGACAGCGACTTCGCGCGGGTGGCGGCGCGCGCCGAGGCGGAGCTGGGGCGGCGCATGCTCTACCACCGCGTCGACGTGCACGACCAACAAGCGCTGGAGGAGGTGGTCGGGGGCATTGCGGAACGGGAGGGCCGCGTCGATGGGCTGATCGCGGCGGCGGGCATCCAGCAGGAGACGCCCGCGCTGGAGTACTCGGCGGCGGACGCGGATCGGATGCTCGGGGTCAATGTCACGGGCGTGCTGATGACGGCGCAGGCGGTCGCGAGGGAGATGATCAAGCGGAAGCAGAAGGGGAGTCTGGTGCTGATTGGGAGTATGAGCGGGACGGTGGCGAACAGGGGGCTGATTTGCCCGTGAGTAATCACCGAGTTATTCTTTTTTTTTGGTTTGCTCCGTGATACCGGCTGACACACGAGCGAGCAGGGTGTACAACGCGTCGAAGGCCGCGGTCCTGCAGCTGGCGCGCAACCTGGCCGCCGAATGGGGCGTGCACGGCATCCGCGTCAACACAATCTCTCCAGGCTATATCGTCACGGCCATGACGGCCAGTCTCTTCGATGCCATTCCGGAGCGGCGGACAGCATGGCCGGATGCCAACATGCTCAAGCGACTGAGCTACCCGGAGGAGTATCGAGGCGCGGCTGTGTTCCTGCTCAGCGGCGCCAGCAGCTTCATGACCGGCGCGGATCTGAGAATTGACGGAGGGCATTGCGCTTGGTGAGGAGATGGAGATTCGAGGAGGGCGAGGCAATCGATGGGCTTCAGCCGTGTCCGTCACGACTCGGGGTATTCGAATGGCAAATGTACATGAAGCAGGTTCGAGGGTTTCGGTCTTGGTTGGATGGTAGAGCTTCCCCCTCGGCAGCAAGTTCCAGCCAGCTATTCAAGCCATATTTTCCGCCGCATGCTGAATCATGCCGCTGGGGTGACAACCCCTTCCGGGCCCAACCTCGCGACGAGGCCAGGTTTGAGCCCTAGGTGCGCCTCGATTTCGGAAGCCGGCTCGCCGCGTTGCCGCCGCAGCAGGATCTGCTTCACCGTGACGATGTCGAGGAACTCTCGGCCCTTGTCGGTCGACCTGCCCATGTTCTCGAGCTCGTCCTTTGCTCGGGCTTCGAGCCGCCGCCGGACCTCGAGGACTCCGAGAGTTGCGTTGCTCGAGGACGATGGGAACCGCGGCGCCGAGATGGATTGGCTGATGCCGGAGGCATCCAGGGAGGGAGATGCTATGGACGACGGCGAAAACGTAGGATTGGGCTCCACGATGCCCATTTGTCGTAGTCGGTCTGCAAACTCAGAGCTGATGAAATCGGGGCGGTCGGGATCTACCGAGTCGGCGGGAACTGCAGTCTCGTGTCAGCCTGTGAGAAAACGCGTGGCGTCACGCCATTCCAAAAAAAAAAAAAAAAAAAAAAAACCAACCATCGTCTTTAGTATACGAAGCTCGTGAGCGTGGCCCTGTTTGAGCTTCCCCAGCATTGGCGGCGGCTGGCCGCGGTGCTGGGCTTCTTGCTGCCGCTGGCGAAGATCCTGGAGCACGGGCAGGGAACTTGCGCACAGTCTGCTGTGCTGCTTTCGATCCGGATGCGCCCATCTTTACAGTGGGAAGCTTGGTGGAGAGTGATAAACCACTTGGTGCTGGACGCGTTGGCCAGCTGACAGTGGTTCAAATTCTGCCTTAGAAACGACGAGCTCAATCGAGCTCAGTCAGGGTGTGGTGTCGTCATTTGGTAGGTAGCAGCACCAGCGAAACTGCTGTGGCTGTCGCCGAGCTCGCACCACCCTGTCGATGTGGAGCCAGCGGGCATCTCGGCACTGGCACCCAGTCTTGTGCAAACCTGGCATATCTCCGGTGTCTCTCTCGGATCATTCGCTGGGTCGGACTTCATGTTCACGCTACTCCAGTATCCTTGGGATTGCGAGTTGATTATGAATTGACGGAACCAAAGAAGTCATTCGCTTGTCCGATCAATCGGCGGCTCCTTGTCAGTGTCTTCCAGGTGCCCGCCGTCATCCCTCACTCTATGTAGGCAAACGAGATTTTGGCGCTGAAAGTTCACCATCTCCCAAGGCGCTCCATCATACAGAGGTTCCCGGATGTTTGACCCTCGCCTTCTCAGTTGCTCCTGTGGCCTTCGTCGATACCTCCTGAGGCTCCTTTCGCTTCGCATCTTCTCACTCACACACGCGGAACTTTGATAACCCGACATTGCAGCCTCGCGTCGCGTTCGGGACATTTTGCGGCATCTGCCGCGGCGGCGCAGTACGTGACTCGGCCCGAAACACCCCTGAATTTCCAGGTAGCGGTGGTTCGTACCACCCGAGCCCTGCCGTGCCATCTTGTCTGTCCATCCGGCTCAAGTGCCCCAGTGCCAGCCTCCCAGCATACCGCGTGCGTGTGTGTGTGGGCAGTGTGGGAGGTGAAAGTTCCTGGCAGGTCAACCAACCGGGGAGATGACCGAACCGGATGCTCGGGATCCAGTTGAAGGCGTCCGGCCTGGTAACGCCGACCAGATCATTTGGCACCACGGTACCAGAGTGCCCGAACTTATTAGCCGCAAATCACAGCAAGCCGCCGAGCCGGACTGGGTCACGGTGCCGCTGCAGGGAAAGGTTGTTGGTCTCGGAAGCAAGGCGGCTATTGAGACAGAAGGCGTTCGCGGCCCACACCAGCGGCCTGCTCTGCCCATAGAACCTGCTTGCTTTGTGTGACCGAGAGGTACAGGCAGGTGACTTTATACTTGCTCAACAGCATCAGCTCTAAGTACCAGGGTATGTCTCTACAGACACTCCCTCGACGTTACTGGGACAAGTCGGCGGAGGTCCTGCATGCTCCAAACGATGTCGCTGCGAGGACTCGTCACCGTGTTGCCATACTCTACAAGTTAAGCGGCACTGGCTCGCATTGGATAGCCGCATTTACTCATGAATGGAATGGGCAGGAGATCAGCCCGGAGCGAGCTACACCCGGGACCTGAGGTTGCCGGGGCCGCAAGGCTTGCAACGAGGCTCATCATAAACCAGTCACAGAAACCTACACTAGGTAGGGGGGAGGGGGGGGGCTTGCTTTAGGTTTCTCCGACGGTGAATGAAGTCTCGATAGGCTCTGCCTCACGGCTGCCCCGGATATGAGTTCTGTCCCACGTGGTTGCATAAACGGAACTGAAGATGCGAAGATTACCTAACTACCCACCTTGTAGACAGCCGCACATGAAGCGTATGTGTGCGAAGTGAGGTATCCAAACCGAGTCAGATCTGATAGGCAGCAATAAGACAATCATACTTAACGTTATGTCGCAATGTGGGATCATTGAGTCGAATGGCACGAGTCTCGTCCACCGCTGCCTAACTCAACATATGCCTACCAACCTGTACGGGAAGTATGTCAAGGAAGATTTTCGATGATACACTCAGCCCTAACATTTTCCTCGTTATCATGAGCTGGTTTCTATCTACCAGCTCTAGGGGCATAATTTACTATGGAACGTGACGAGCGGGCAGCAGTAACAATACCATTGCAGTTCAAACTACTTTGCCAAAAAGGGTAGTTAGCCGGAATGCGCTACTGCAAGTGTAGGTAGATAATAATGAAAGGAAATCAAATCTAACGTTGCCCTGACACCTCAGGAACGGTACTAAATCAATGCTTCCGTGCGCATTGAATCTCCACGTTGAGCTTCCATCAGATAGGCTTCATGTGAATGGAGAGATGATGCGGAACAATGGGAGCCGTTCAAGTTTCGATCCTGGTTTGGTTTGCACATGGTGTTCCGTTCTGGCGGTGTCACTCGGTATCTTCTTGACACTGTGAGGTCTGCCTGGTGAGTGACCAAAGTACGAGTCTGGTTGATTGTGAAGCGCTAGACGCACACATCAACCCCGCGACCTCAACAAGATGATGTGGACTCTTGCCAGCCATCAGTATCTGTCGTACTGTAGCAGAGAATACTCAAGGCATGCATGGTTGACAGGGATTCAACGCCGATTTCACGTCTCGTGCAGTATCCTATGTGGTCCATGTGTGCCAGGGGCTTCAACTTGATAAGCTCAGGAAACATGAGCCAACGAAACCCCTCCACCCCCCCCCCCCCAACCCCACCCCCCAAAACCGGGATCCGAGGCAATGAAGGGCATGGAGACAGTGGTAAACGAAACTTTATCACCTTGATAGGAGCGATGGTAATGAATGGAAATGACAGACGAGGCAAGCCATGTAGGCAGGAAGAATCAGTGTTGGTTTTGAAGTTAAAAACCTCTTTGCTTCGTGTACCTTGCACCTTGCAGAGCAAAGGGATGTTGGGTTGCACCACTTGAGAGACATGGCACTGCTGAATGCAACAGTATAGCACTAGGTCAGGCAAGCTACTTGCTTCCAAGGCAACACGAAACGATTTATTCGGATCCGTTGTCGATGTCCATGCAGAATTCACTCCACCATGGATGCCTGCGCCAGCGGGGCATGCGAACGGAGCAGGCTCGGGAGTCGGAAAGGAACACTCGAGGAACAGACCAGGGACGGGTTCGCACATGGACTCGCGGAATCGTGCCTGCGAGCCATGAGTGGGGGCTCACCACGGAGCGTCCAATCAGGTGCGAGCTAAAAATCTAATGTGCGCAGCCTCCCCCGCTCCAGCGCGCGAGCCCCGCTCCAGAAAGGGACCAGGCCCAGGGCGGGCGCTGGGGAGTCACCAGCACGCCCAGCCTTCCGGAAATCGGCTTTTTCAACCTCGCAAATCTGAATCTCTTCTATCGCAACCGCGAGACCGGACCTCGCACAGCGCGACTGCCGCGGCCAGTAGCCTATCTGGCGTCGTTCTGCGGCCTGGCTGTCTCGGGAACCCGGGAACCCACCTTGGCGCGTGATCACACCGCCCACCGCCGCCCGTCACGTCTGCCCCGTCCTCCCCCACCCCGAGGGGTGCGCCGCTTCGGTCATGGAGAGCCCCGAGTTTGCGGCTGGCCTGCGGAGCAGCCAGGGTGCCAACGGCGGCGCTCCTATCAAGCGCAAACGGAGCACCATTGACAGCAGCCCGGCAAGCCTCCTCGACCACGACCACGACCACGACCATGACCACGATCTGGACCACGACGAGACCGCCGACGCCTCGCCAGACACCAAGAGCCGCCGCCTGCCGGGCGTGAAGCGTGCCTGCAACGAATGCCGCCAGCAGAAGGTAGGCGATTCCCGCATGTCTTCCGCGTGACCCCCTTTCCCCCCCTTTTCCTATGGGCTTGGACGAGCATGCGCCAGTTTGGGCCTGTCGATGGTTGATGTGCCAAGCTAACACCCGCGGGGTTCAGTTACGTTGCGATGTTGTCCAAGATCCGTTCCAGAGCTGTTCGCGCTGTAACCGGCTCAAGCTTGAGTGCAAGATCGAATCCAACTTCAAGCGCATCGGCAAGCGCAGCAAGCACGCTGAGATGGAGAAGGAGATCGAGAGACTGCGCCGTGCTGTGCAGTCCGCCAAGTCTCAGGGGTTTGCTGTGGATGAGGACGACGAGACGATTCATTCCGCGATGCAGTCCCAGCTCCAGTCTCCCGTGGTCGCGAGCCATTACACCCACACCCGCAACCCCTCCTTGATGGGGTCAGACGAGGCCGTCTCCTCTCTGCTGCATCTCAAACGCGGCGGTTCCTACGCCCTGCCCCGCATCGCTCGCGAGCTAGATGAATTCAGGGTCACCGAGGACGAGGAGAGCCAGCTGTTCAGCCAATTCTTCAACTACTACCACCCGTTCCTGCCGTTTCTAAACCCCGTTCAGACGCCAGACCAATATTACCAGCAACAACCTCTGCTCTACTGGTCGATCATCGCGGTCGCCAGCCGACGATTTGGTCCGGACCCTAGCATCCTCACCAAGCTGTCGAGCCCATTGACGAGGTTGTTATGGTCCACGGTTGGGGAGGTGCCCCAGAGCTACTTCGTCGTCAAAGCGCTCTGCCTGCTGTGCACCTGGCCCCTTCCCACGAGCACGACGTCGTCGGATCCCACGCACATTCTCTGCGGTGTCATGATGAAGACGGCAACCGGTCTTGGCCTACACCGGCCGAACCACATCAACGACTTTTCGCGCGTCGCGGTCGAGCTCAACAAGGAAGGGCTGCACGACCGCATCAAGACGTGGGCGGTCTGCAACATCGTCTCACAAACGATTGGAACCGGCTATGGCCAACCCGCCTCAACCTTGTACGACTGGACCCTGGCCATCCGCCCCGGCGTTGAAGGGCCCTACTCGCTTGGGCCAGAACTGGAGGCCAGACTGCAAATAGAGCGGTTCTGCGACAAGGTGTCAAAGGAGATGTACAGCAACGCCAGTGATCCTCGAGGGGTCGCCGGCGACGAACACCGGGCCATGTTGATGCGTGTGTACCGGCGCGAGTTCAACGAGCTCCAAGCCTCCATCGTGGCACAAAATCTTTCCCCGGTCGTCTACCTGCACTTGAAAGCGGCCTGTCTCCACCTGCGCTTGGCCGGCTTCTTCGACTCGAGCCGGACGCCAGGGTACCTGGACGATCTGATGGCTTTGTGGCGCGCGACGACTGGCTATCTCGACTACATCCTGGACGGGCCCGAGACATGTCACGAGTCCTACCAGTATCAGCTACGAGACCAATATCTGCTGAGATACGCGACGAACTACGTTCAGCAGATGCTCGTCGCCGCCGGGTTTGCCTTGCTCAAGCTCATGCGGTCGTTTTTCGTCAAGCAAGTCGACTTTGAGCGGGGCCGCACGCTGTTCCACCGGACCATCCAGGCTATCCGGACCGCCAGCGTTGTCCAAAACGATCTGAACTGGCGGCTCGCAGAGCTGATGGTCCAGATCTGGAACGGTGCCAGGATAGAGGGCAGGTCGCCCTCGTTCCAAGGCGACGACCCGGAGATTGACGACAGTCTCCAGCTCAAGGTCCGCTGCCGGCACAGCATGAGTCTCGTCTTCGACTCGATCTGGCATTGGAGGGAAGAGTACCAGGCCCGGGGTCGTGGTACAATCGATGGTGAGTATCTTCCTACCCGCAACCACGAACTCCCCCGGCTACTGCACCCCCAGAGTCCTCCCCCCGTCTTTCGCTGTTCTCTCCAGTGGTGAACTCGTGCGGGCTAAGATACTTCTTGGTAGCTCTGAAGCAACCTACGAATCCCGATTCGGCTAATGAGTCTTCAGCCTCGTCAACTCACCTGGACAGCACCCTGGCCCCGCCCGTCCACGGCCTCCCTACTAACCTCGGTCTGCCCTCGTCCAACGGCGCGCTGACGCCGAGCGGAGGCTCCGCCGTGGGAGGGGGCGGGGGAGGCGGAGGAGGAACCCAAGGCGCGCTCCTGGGGATCAACTACGACAGCACGTACGACTTCTGGGACCCCCAGCATTGGATGCTGGACGGGCTGCTCGACTTCAACTACACCTTTGTGCCGATCGAGAGCACATAGGGCGAGGCACGCTACTCAGTAGCCTGGGTCGGATCTGGCGCCGGTGTTGGGACCACGCGCTCTGGTAGTATATATGTTTCCAAATGTCTCATGAGAATACCCCTTTCTACTTGTCCTTTCTTTCTCTTCTTCTATTGTTTATGGTACATTACTGCTACGAGGTTCATCGGGTGCGGATCTAGGCATGGGTTTCGGCATGTGGCTCGGTATACGGCAAAATAGGGGTGCAAAAACATGGCTGAGGTTGGTTTTCTCGATGTGAATGATAATGTCTATCTAATCATAGACAGTCGCAGCTTGCAGGAATCGAGATGTTTCCACCAGTCCTTCTCCCACCCTCGCGCCAGTCGTTTGTCTCTTTGGCCCGGACGGTCTCAGCCGGTGCAGCACCATCACATTCCGTCTGGGCCATGCCCAGTCGCGGGGAAACGATGCTATTCTTGAAGCGCTCCCGCACCGGCACGCATGTTTCATGATGTTTGTTCTTCTCGTTGGGTCTCAGCGATTGTTTGGCGGGCGGCGTCTATCTGAGCAAGGCTCGAGGCCTGCAAGTGTTGAGCTGTGTCTTCGTGGCTCGGTATCTCCGAGACCCACCGGAGGATGTGCCAACCTCGGCTCCCTCATCCGAGGTGTGCGGGTGCATGCAGCAGAGGCGGAAGAAGCCTTTCGCCTCTGTAGCAGGTTGCTTCTATTCTTGTCCGAACTCCCTCCCCGTGCGTTTGATGGTCTTGGGTCTCTGTTTACTCTCGACCAAACCCCGCCTCCGGGCTGGGAGGGGTGGTATGGTTGGTCGCGCGTTGATTGGGGAGTGACTGGAGACATGCGGCACAAGCTCAGCCCTCTCGAGGGAGGCGCAACTCTTGGGAGTCCGGGTTCCTCTCCCGGGAGGGGTTCGTCCCAAAGTTGCTCCCAACGCGCCGCCGCGCTTTTTGAAACAAGAGGCTGCGCTTGTTAGCTAGTTAGCTCAGGCAACCGGCGCACGCAGCCTCGCCCGCACACATTTCCAGGGGTTGCTACCAATGCCACACAAACCAGCTTTGGACCGTGCTCCCCGCATTTCGCCGAACTGGCACGCACAAACACACACATACACACACACAAACGTGACTGCACCCCATGATCTCTCTCTCGGTCTCAGACAACCTGCTTTCACGTTTCTTTGTGTGTGTATCACATTGCGCCACAGCCGGCCGAGGACGTGCCAACGCCCCCGCGGATAGGGCGGCGGCGCGCAGGAATGCGGGTGCGCGGGTGTGGCGCCGAGGGTTTGGGACTTGGTGTGGTGGTGGTGGTGGTGGTGGTGCCCCTGGAACCTCTCTCCTACTTTTCTCTCTCCCTTTCTGCTGCCAGCCATCCCATCCCCGGGGGTCATCACAAGAGAGAGAGAGAGATCTCAGGTTGCCTCATTTCCCAACCCTTTCCCCCCCTCGCTAGATGCTGCCCTTTCAGGCCTTGCTTGCGCAGAATTGCGTCCCGCCGTGAGGGCTGCGCAGACGCAGGTTGGGGGCCATGATAGATACTTTGCATGACTGAGTCAAGCGCTCCTCCCAGGCCCCGGGGTTACCAGGTGCGTGCTCACGACCCTTCTTTCCCCGTTGTACGGTGTACGTAGGCCGCTTCTCAAGACGGCGGGGGCCCCGGGATCATGCGAGCCACGTTGTTCTCCTCCGGTCCCCGACGAAAGTAGCAGCGCTCCTTCAACGGCACCTGGCCGGCGCAGCACGCACGACAGCCGTGGCCGGGACACCCGCGAGCCGGTTGCTTCGAGAACGGAAACGGTGAGGGCAGAACTTAAATCGAGAAGGGTTCTTTTGGCCCCCATCGGTGGTGATGGTCCGGTTGGAAGGGCGTGAATGTGCAAATGATCCTTCGGTGGCCATCCAGAGCGGGCATCAGCTAAATAGGTAGCGGGCCGGATTTGCACGTGGCGACGCCGCTCTGGTTGAAGATATTCCCGGCTGGACTGTGGTGGTTCAAAACCATGCGTGATTCCTTTTTACCCTTTCTGGAGTGTCCCTGGAACACCTTCAGTCTCCATTGTCCCCTCGTTCCCGGTGTACCTTCGTTTCATTTACGTTTTCGTGTCTTTCCCCATTTTCCGGTATTCTTCTGATATCTCTATTGTCTTCTACTTCATTCTATTTCTTTTTCGTTTTCTTCTATCTTCTGTTCTATATGGCAAGATTCCAGCGTCGCCTGGCACCCCTGCTTCACATCGGGCCACCCCGTGATCCTCCCGTCACTTACTCGCGATTGCCAAGCCATGCATGCTCCGCGCCCCAATCCCACAGCTTCCGGCTCTAACATGTACGGCCCAAGAAGTTTCGGCAATTCATATCATTCATTGCAAAGCATCAAAAGCTCGTGACGGTAAATTGATGCCCAATTTTTCCTTTCGGGGGCTGTGCTCTCGTTGTTCGAGTTCCGTGCTGTGCTGTGGGGATAGGTTGCGAGGGGCTATGTCGACCTGGCCGCATGGAAGGCGGCCAGACAAGTCGTGCCGCCATGCTTGTGTCGTTCTGTCCGGGCGGCAACGATACCTTACTTTGTGTTGCTGCAGCGCGGATCCGCCCAGTTGGGACCGCCCATTCGTCTGGAAAACACGTGAGGGCATTGCTGGGCGAGGCGTCCCTCAACTGCGTGCAATTCTGCGCGTATATGTGCACTAACTAGCCAGCCGTATCTGGCTTTCAAAACGGCCGCATAGTGGCTGTCTCTCATACTAGTGCACTTCACGGCCACATCAACGTTAGACGCCGGGCAGGTTGATCCGCTCTCTGGGGCTGTGGAGGACATGGAGGGCGGACCAGAACGAGGGACGATAGGCTCGGCGACCAGTTGCCGCCCGATGTGAGATCGCCTTGGCCGTTGACATGATTAACACCGTTACTGTTGCGACCTGGACCTTGAACTTAAGTTACCATTATCAAGAACAGGGCATGGAGTGGGCCAACAGAGATCTCTCCGGCCACCCCCCCCACCCCCCTCTCCCCCCCCCCCCCCCCCCGCGCCGCGATCTCATGTTCACGGCTTCGCCACACCCCAGTGTATCCACTCCTAAACCTCTACTCTCTACATTTCGCTGAGAAGTTACCGCTCTGCGTACGGGTTACGGCCTCGGTACCGCCAGTCAGTCAAGACTTCCCGGACCGCATCGTTTCTATCCAACGCCGAGCCACTCGGCCGCTCCTTACCCGTCCCTTGACCTTCATCACCGATGGTCCGGTCCAGTCAGGACCCGTCAAGCTGCCCAGTCTCGCTCGCTCCTGCAGGGCCAGCTTCGAATGTCCGGGATCACGACACGCCTCGCCATGATGAAATAGGAAGGCAGTTGTACGGATACACAGAATCTCATCACGCTTAGCCCTGTCTTCCCAGTTGGCCATCACAGGAGTAAAGCCCGGCACGCTGAATCCCGGTTCTCGCGCTTCCCCTTTATCCTGGGCTGGACGCCACGCCGAACACAAGGTTAGGAGGTCTCTGTCTTCACTTCTGCAAGCGCGTTCTGCGCCGGGGCCCGGGTAATCTGATTTGGAGCTTGTTCCCGACCCATGACTGGCTCGGTGAGGGCGGCAAGAACGCAGCAAGAGAACTGGGATGGCGCCGAAGTGCAGCTACCCGTAGGCTCTCCGTAGGGTAGGGCTGCTACCTAGGCGGGACTGACGGGGTGGTGGGGTGGGAAGGCACAACGGGATGATTGGAGGCGGATGGGGGGACAGGGAGACGGGAGTGTGGGTGGGTGGGTGCTCTCTCTGGTGATCGGACGATGTGCAACGACCAATCCATGGTCGTGGTGATAGGTGGGCAAGGGCGGTCTGCCGGCTCGACCGTTGAATAGGCGCGGATGGCAAAATTGTGCTTTATTTTTTCCCCCTCTCGTTCGTCGAGTCAAGATCCCGGCTGGGGGGAGGGACTCGCTGCCTTACGCGTACTGTGTGGTACGTGACGGAGAAGATCACCAGTTTCCCCCCTCGTCGATACCGGGTAATGGAGGGGATATCTCCGGAGCCGGGCATACATGCAGAGGGTACAGTGTAAACAGAAGGAAGGGTATTCCTTACCCATCATGGGGACACGTAGCTACAGGCAGCGGAAACGAAGCTGTAAGTTAAGAAACCTGTCAGTGATGTTGACAGAGACGTCGGGAACAAGAGTGGCCGAGCCATCGGGACTCCCACCGAGGTGTCATGTCTTTCTCCCCTGCCCGGGCGGGTTATCGAGCATCTCGGCACCGACACTGTGCCAGTGTTTTGGAGACGAGGCCCCGTGTGGCACGAGAACCGGTGAAGCGCGCCTTCTTTCCGGGACTAGGGACGGGTTCCCGTGCGACAGGCAGGATGCGGACGTGAGGCCTCGCTCGACAGCAGTTGAACACTGGCTGGCCTCTCGGCCCGGTGGAGTGAACGTGCGGCAAGAGTGGTGAATGTTGCGAAGGAAGCGGCGTTGAGAGCCCCATTGCCGGTCGCCCGTACCATGCATGGGTCCCGGGCTACGACTGCGATCTGAACACGAGAAGAGAGCCACGATGTCGATGCGGCCGCAGAACCGTAGAACGAGGTATGCTTTGTCGGAATTGGGAAGGTCCTTTCCATCTGCTGTTGCCACAACCCCGTCTCCTGTGTGCATTTACACGTGTATGCACGAATTGACTCAGCTGAAGAGCTACTGCTCTGCGCCGCAGGGCGAAGGCGTGTAGCGGCGTCCACGACGTTGCCATATTCGATGAAGTTGGAGGAGAACCGTACTTGTCACCGCACAGGGTTCGGACTTGAGAGTCAATTTGTAGCGAGCAGATTTGCCATGCAGGGGCTACCCATTGAAGAAGCATGGAAGCTGTGCTCATGCTCGTGGCTTGTGACGAACCGGGGGGGGGGTTCAAGCGAAGACGTGACGTGAGGTCTCAAACCAAGCATTGCGGCTGAAGAGAGGGCATAAATAAGCATAATGGGCATGCTGATCCTGATATAAGAAAACACATCCCAGGGCCAACAGCCGCTGCTTAACGCGCGGTCCTCGCGTGCACGAAGGAAGCCGCCCGCATGGTGGTTGCTGTCGTCGAGACGGGAAAGGGGCTGAAAATGCGGCGGGTTGGGGTTGGGGTTCGGGTTGTGGGTGGCACGACTGTATGCTCCAGGCACTTACACGATGGGGAAGGCGGCTGGCTGGGAGCTTGGGACGGGGGTGTGCTGGAAACCCCGAATCGGCGAGGTCAAGCGGGCACCAAGCGCGAGCTCGCAAGGGTTAGGGAGCAGGCATTGCGGGCTTGTCCGCCTGTTGTAGCGCTACAAGCCTGCCTGCATCTTGGACAGTGTCCTAAGAGGTCACTGCACAGCAGCGCGACATCCGACGGAAGTTGGGGGCTATGACGTTTTGTCCAATCAAAATGCCTCTACCGAAAAGAAAGTCGGATGCTGGGCCAGTTCAGCCAATCATCCGTGGGGTAGCTCGACAGATGGAGCCCGGCCCAGCTGCCAGGGTCAGGGGGGCTTGGTGCAGTCTTCGCCGCGTTCCTGCTTCCGCGACTTCACACAGCAGTTCCCTTGTCGGCTCACAAGGTCGGCCATTTTCCCCACGGCTGCCGAACGACTCGCCCATCGTAGCTATGTGTTTATGCGTGGGCCTTGTGCTGCGGGGCCCGAAGCGACGCAAGGAAGTCAGTCCTCGGTCGAACTCTTTTGTACATATGAAGTATGTACGGATACTGCGTACGAAGGGAGTAGTGTAATCGGATCTGGACGGCAAGTCTGGCAAAAGATAGCGAGAGTGAAGGGGCGCGATGAGTCTTCAAAGTGGATGGCATGTTTAACCGGCAAATTGCTAGCCTCACCGCAGGCCCTTCTGCCCTCGCCATGGGAACGACACTTGTCTCCTCGAAAACCACTCCCCTCCGAAGCGGTGTGCTTATTGTTCTGGACCCCTCGGTGACAGAAACACCCGAAACCTATCCGTAGGGCAAAACGCTTCACCAAGAGATAACTCGGCCGACTGCCGAAGCGTATGAACCTTGTTAGTAGTTAAGACAAGCGTGGCCCGACTCGCGCCACGGTTACGTTGCACAGCGTGAGGGAGGCAGGGTGTGGTGTGGGCGAGTTCCCCGACAGCGGGCCGGATTCCTCAGATGCAGTGTGCAACTCCGCGCCGCTCAAATGCTTCTGCCGGGACCTGTGCCTTGCTCTCAGGATTTCCAACCAGCAGATATGCCAGAGCAGCAGGAGGCCGGCGTCCTCAGTCGTTGCATCGCTTCGCACGAAAAAAAAAAAAACCTCATTCACGATGCCCCCCTCCCCCCCGTCCGCTGATGGAAGGCGATGACCACGGAACGGTCTGCCGTGGTGGAGCAGGGCCAGGCGAGCCAGGGTATGCTTCTTGGGCAAGGGCCTGGGCCCCACGAGCTTCTGCGATGCGGAAGCCGGGGGCTCACTTCCCCGGAGCGGCCGATAACTACTGTGTACCTACTGAATCCCCATCTCGATTGGGGGGCGGCCCCAACCCTGACCGGGCAACGGTCATGGTCCACTGGGCCAGGTTTGCCTACAAGTACACGTATGTATTGTGAAATTTGAGAAGAAAGACCATCGCATGGGTTTGTCAGCTAATGACGGGCCGACGCGCATCCTTCGGGGACGGAAGCTGCTCAGAACTGCCAATCTAAGCCTCTAAGCAGACTGCTAAGTAATGCGATGAGGAGATACAGCTGAATGGAGGGAAGTGCGAGTGCGACGGCGATGCGATCATGGGCGCGGGACAAAGGTGGCACAGCGCGGCCCAGGACCTCCTGACGCACGCAGTAACGATGTGCTCGTCGCCTGACCGACCTGGCGTGTATGTAGTGTAGTTGCCGGTTCGCGAGCCAGAAAAGAAAGGACAAAAAAGCAGGCTGAAGAGTAGCGGTTCCGGCCTGCCGGGTCAGTGACGGGCGGCTGCGCCGTGATAGTATGCAGGCTTCTGCAGAGGCAATGTCCCAGGTATATCGGCGACGGCAGGGTGATCGGAAGCTCGGAATGGAAGGCCGGCAGGGCCACAGAGTCTGGTTGCGAGCCTGCGGATATGCGCACTCCCGAACGAACCTCTCCAATACCAAGTTCACTTTTAAGGGAGCGTAGCAGTGCACATTGAGGCTGGCGGGTGGCAGAAGCCAATGGCGACAGACGGTTCGTCGCGCATGACGCCTGCTGAGCTGCATCGCGATGTGGGAGCGGGATAATTGATGAGGACGCGGATCTTCACGGCGATGGAGTCCCGGCATTGGTGCTCAGGGTTGCGGTTGCTACGCGTTGGCGCGATAGTGGCGCGAGTCGACGGCCGCGTTCGTTTGAAGCAGCACCGGCACTCCCGAGGCACAGCAACAGGACCTGGTGCCTTGCGCGTGCGTCGCCGCCGGCTATCATTTGCGCGGCATCCGGGGGTCCACCACACATTGAGGGTTGCGCCCGCGTCATGGCAGACTTGGTGCTGTGTGAACGCTGGGGGGTTAATGGTCGAGAACAGAGGGGGCGTGATTGGCGGAAAGGCGAGAGGTTGCAAGGTCCACGCCCTGTCGCATGCCCAGGCTGGCCAACTAGCGTGCGAAAGCAGCACGCTAGCGGGAGGGCAAAGTTGCATCTTGTCATGGAGCACGGGGGGGCGGGTGGCACCTCAGCGGAAACGGCAGGACAAGCGTGTCGAGCGAGCCACGCTCACCACGCAGGGCCACGCCCGGCCGCCCAAAAATGAGACAAGATGGTTCCTGGGGCGATCGAGCGCGTCTCGGGGAGGCTGTTGGCTGCGTTGCCGGCGGCGTGTTGGTTGCGAGGTTGCATGCTGGTCGTCTTCGCGCCCAATCACGGCGCACAATAAGCGCGCCCCTGAGGTGGCCTGTCTCTGGGCAGGTCAGGCTCCGGTCGACGTGGAACCACAGCACCGAGTCTTGTAGCATCGCACTTGTTTACAGCGAGTTAGTTACCGAAGGGCGACAGGGGTACGTGGAGCAGCGGCGGCGGCAGCGGCAGCGGGGGAGCGGAGGAGAGGGGAGGGGGAGGGGAAAGAGAGAGAATCTCCTTCGTCCGATCTGCATCGGGTCATTGCGAGGCCACCTCGGCCACTTTCATTCTTGTTTTTTCATAGAACTTTGGTTTCACTTGGTATTGAAATACCATCATGTGCAAGTTCCTCTAGGCCTGCTTTACTATTTTCTATTGCAATGATTTACAAATATTCCCCTTGCTTTCTTGCCCTCCAGGGCTGGTTTTCATCACAAGTTGCAAGCTGTAAAGGGGATAGCGCATTTGACCCGACAGAATGGTAAGCACAATGATTGGCCCAGTTTTGCTGCTTCGCCACGCAGCGCACCAATCACATCTTTGCGTCTCTAAACACTCTGCGCCTCTCCTCGCACAGCTCCTGGCGGGCTCCAAAAGCGCCGCCCCCTCTCCCTCTGCGCCGCACTCGGCGGGAGATGTTTCAAGTGTTTTTAGCTCTCTTCCCCCAGCGACAGTGGAGGTGGCGTTGCTGCACGGGGCAGCTCGACACCCGTGCTTCGTCACAGCGGAAACAGCGGAAAAACGAACAAGAGGGGCAGCAGGGCCAACCATGGGCGGCTCGTACGTGCCGAGAAAACGGGCGATCGAGCGGCCCGAGGACAGATTTGATTGCGGGCGTGGGCGGGAGGGTCCTCCACCTGCTGCGGCGATATTTTCCCGAGGCAATTAGCGCTGAACTGTCTGTGACTGTCTCCGTGCTCCCTCCGTCTTTGGTGACCGTATTTGGCGCAAGCTAGGTGTGCTCGGGAAAGGACGCGCTGCAAGCTGCACAGCATTGCAGGTACCGTAGCAGTGGTGAGTCAATGGTCGCTCTCGCGCTCATCAATGGCTGTTGATGGCCATCCCGTCACCACCGCCACACGGGCAATGCAGCTCGGAGCAGAGCAGAGCCGGGCGGTAGAATATCCCGTCGACTGCTGCAAAGACGCGCTAGCTCCGCATACTGAGCTCTGGCTCGTCCGGATTGGTTTGGGGGGAAATCCAAGATGGAAGGTCGCTTTGTCGGCGCGCTGCAGTGTCCTAGTACCTAACTCACATGTGCTTGTATTGATGCCGTACCGTCCTTTCGCCGCATCGCTGCACACCCATCCGTATCTCATGCCAATCGGCAACACGATCATGAAGTGGCCGCAGGATGCGGCAGTGACCTTTCTGAGGCCGCTTTGTGCCTTGTTGACGATGTCCCCGTTGAAGTCGTCGGTGTCGAAAGCCGGGAGCATGGTGAAATGAGGTGCATCGCTTCCATACTTCCAAGCGTATATCCGTACAGCACTCACACAGTACCGGGTAATTTCCTGGGTGGTCACGTCAGCGCACGAACTAGCAGCACAGCCTCGAAATTTCCCGCTTCCTGCAGCGCGCAGCTCCGCCGACCACCGCGGGCACAGCAGTTTCAACCGAACAGGTTGCGAGCCAGTCCCGCAATGGGCTTTAACTACCCAGTTACCGTACCTGACGTGATGTGTATCAGCCCATCCATCCGCCTGGCCCTGGTTTCTGGCCGCTGCGCCCGCGGACCCCCGATCTGGGAATTTCGCCTGCTTCTTCCTCTCATCCTCCCCCCACAGGATTTTCGCAGAAAGCAGCCGAATCCGAGCTAGCTGCTTCCCAGCGACGTTCAAATTTAGCACTGGCCCACGTCCAACCCCCCGGGCAAATTCACGGGTGCCGCCCCCATCTGGCCCGAGCTGATGATGGTTGATGAATGGTGATGTTTCAACTCCGTACGGATACGGCTGTTTGGTACTGCGTACATACCTACCACACAGTCCACACATGCACGCACAGCAGCAAGGCGCGCATCCCCAAGACAATGCAATGGCAGGCATGCAAACGAGGCAAACGGGCAGCAGCCCCTCCGCAGCCCGGGTCGGGTGCGATCGAGATATGCCGAGCGGGAGCTCCTCGAGGCGTCTATCCCGCATTCCACGGACAACCAACTGCTGCGCGTGCACCAACGAGAGCGAGGCGGCGGCGGCTATCGCAAGCAGATCTCCCCATCTCCCGCCATCGGTGGTGGTATGGTGGCATGGTGGCGCAAAGAGGCTATTCCTCATTCTGTGGGCGGTCGTGCTCTGGGAGGACTGTGTGAGACGTCTGTAACTTACCACCTACCAAGAATGCACCTGTAAGGAGTACACAGTATCCCGTACATACCCCGTAACAGCCCCTTCTGCAGGATGGAAGATGGGGCTCCCCTACCGCACCCGCCCGTCTCCCCACCCTGCGCTTGTGCCTGTAACGTTATTGTATCGACAAGTGGTCTGTCTTCGTCCAGAGCTCTGCTCGCTCCCTTGTCCCTGCTCCAAGCGCGCATCATTCACTCCAGATCCCCCATTTCCGCAGCAGGCACAGACTGCACAGTACAGTATCAACCGCCTGTGTCCAAGTGCCCATTGCCGAGTGGCGCCCGATTGAGCGAATGCAACACCTGCGCTTCGCGTTCGTTAATCTAAGGAGCCCATTGCTGCCTAGAATGGCTCTGCCAGCAGCTCCCCTCCCCAGGTGCCATGCCTCACATGCCTCACATGCCTCACATGCCACCCACTTTCCGTCGCCCATACCCACTCCACTCCGCCTCACAAGTTCTTGGCTGGTGATGATTGATCGCGGTCGCCGGCGATGTCGGTGACTCTGGCGCCCAAGGTGCCTCCGCCCTACCCGCAGGCCAGACACCACGGCCCGCCCGGGGCAGATAGCTATTCATCTCGAGTATGCCTCGCTGCCACGCGGGACGACGACGAGCTAGGGCGCGATCAGAGGTCGCAGAAGAGGCATAAGCCTCATCAAAGAGCTGCGGGCCCAGAAGGGCAGGTTCCAACTTTGCACCCCGGCTTTGTTCACAGCATCGGCATCTCGCCGTTGTCTACACAGTCCTCCTCTGCGTCGGCACAGTTTTTTGAACGGTCGGCGCCTACTTCACCAGTAACACGGCGACTGGTGGCACAAGGTACCAGGGTACTCGAGGGGGGCGTGTGCATGAGAGCATGAAGGCCCATGTGCACACCCCGAGGTGCACCCTCCCACCCCCCTCCCTCCTCGCCCATTCGAGCCCTACGTTGCCCGCATCCATCCCACCCCGTTACCATTTCTGTCTGGATCAAGCCCAGAGCTTGAACGGCCGCCCCTGGCCCTCCCCGTTCACATGGGGGGGGGGTTGCTTTCAATCAGTTTTTTTGTCCCCCAATGTTTTCTGGAACGAGGGGCGTTGAAGCAACAAGCAGCCCCGTACATACCTCGCCTTTCACATAACCTACATCTACTTCTCCATACGCCCCCTTCCTCGCTCTACGGGAAGCTCTCCTTTTCTCTCTCTTCTCCATCATCTCACTGATATAGATAGTCCCCTGACCTCGCCTGTCAGGTCAGCCTCCTCCTCTGTCTCACGTTCTCCCCAGTTCCTTCGACGCCGCACCCTGCCCCACAGCTGGGCCACACTTAGTCTGCCACAGCCCAGCCAGGTACCCATAAGGTCAGAACTCCCTTCCTTGTTTTGCTCTTCTCGACATTGTGAACTTGGTGAAACAAAAGAAGCGGAAAAGCCAGAATTCTGGACTGTTTTTTTTTTCCCAACAAGACAGCAGCTCTCGTGTCCTCGAACCCCTCCCAAAAAGCTGGAACGCGGTGCTCAGCTTGCCCCTGCCCCCGTGTCCAGCAGACAGACGCACGAAAACGAGACAGAAGGAGCCCAGAAACTAAAACATGAGTGCAGACCGGCCAGAAGTAGTCGACTCGCCGCTGATCGAGGACTTCCTCGACTGCGATCAGCTGGTCTCGGACTCGGACAGCGACGCGTGCAGCTCCAGCTCCGGCTCCAGCTCCAGCCCCAGCTCCCGAAGCGCCTCTCCGCGGAGGACCTTCAAACGCCTGCACATCCACGTCGACATGACGAGCGCCACCCAGTATCTCACGCCTTCGGCGCACCACTCCGAGTCCATCCAGCTGGACGGCTTGCCCATCTGCTCCAGCGGCCCGCAAACAATCGGTTTCTCTTCGCCCGATCTTGATCCCTACAGCGCAGTATGTTGTTCCCCGTGGCCACTGCAGCAGCAGGCCAAAGCTCCACGTTCGGGAAGATGTGCCTCAGACTCACGCACCACCGTGCCACAGGTATCTGGGGTCTCATCGTTCAACTACCCGGCGGCGGCCGATCCGAGCCTTCTCACCCCCGTTTCTAGCGCAGGCAGCCCGCCTCTGCAGCACCGGCAGTCGGCGAAGCCCATGCGGAACTACTCGGCGCCTGGTTCGCAAGCACCAACCCCTCCTAACACGTCCAAGCTCTACTTCGAGTCCTATCCGGGCAGCTCAAGCAGCCAGGGCTCCTCCCCCATGACGGTGAACCCGGCAGCCACCGAGGCGGGCGCATTCGACATGGCGTCCTACATGGCCCACTCGCCCCCGGTCAGCCACCACCCGTCCTCGCCCAAGAGCGAGCTCCCGCCCCCGATCGACCCGTATCTCGGCCACTACACCGTCTCCGAGGCGAACAACGGCGAGGTCACGCACCAGTCGCTCCAGGAGTACCACTCATATGGCGTCGACGTGGCCGCCCCGACCGCCTATCTCGGCCACCATCACCAGCAGTCCGTCGCGGTGGGCACGACGCACATGCACCACCGGATGCCCTCCAACGGGTCGGTGGGGGCGCCCGTGCTGTCCCAGCCGCACCCGTCGCACTACCGGCCGCCGTCGGGTCAGATCGAGGACCTGCGGGACCCTTCCATGCTCCTCGGCGCGTACCCGACCCACGGTGCTGTCAGCCCCGGCAGGAGGCCGCCGCCGCGCAAGAAGCCGTCGCCGGCGAGGAAGCCGTCGCGGACGCCCAAGGCGACGCCGCACCTCGGGTCGGACGGCAGCGGCCCGTTCAAGCACGAGGACGACAACGAGGAGGAGCTCACGCTCAACGATGACGCGCCCGAGGACGACCGGTACCTCTTCCAGCTGCGCAAGCAGTACCTGTCGGAAAAGGGCAAGGGCATGTGGGAGGAGATGAAGGCCAAGTACTCGGAGAAGCACCAGGGCAACTGGGAGAAGGCGGCTCTCCAGATGAAGGTGTCCCGCGCGGTGGCCCGGTATGGTGTCTGGCCGGAGAAGGAGGTATGCTTTCACACTCTGCTCAGTAATGTTGACGATCCCCGTTGTATACTGACACGAAACCCACCTTCAGATCGAGCGGCTAAAAGAGGCCTTCCAGTACTACGAGGACAAGCGGTACCAGCTCATCATCGCGCGCATGAAGGAGAACGGCGGGTGCCGGGCGTGGGACTGGAAGACGTCGCACATCGAGTACCAGCTGGTCCGGCTCGGGCTCGAGGAGCCGAGCCTGAACGAGAAGACGGGCGCGCGGCGGCGCAGAAAGACGGCGGCGCGGCAGCGCCAGGCCAGCCCGCTGCACAACCACAACCACAACCACAACAACAACAACAACAACAACAACAACAGCGCGGCCGGCGTCATGGGCGACTGGGGCAACAGCCTCGGCCTGTCGTCACACCACCACCCCCACCCCCACGCCGGCTACGCGCACCAGGTCGCGACGGCCGTCCGCCAGAACGGCGGCCCCTCCTCCTCCTCCTCCTCCTCCTACGACGCCTTCGTCGGCGCGCAGGCGCAACATCAGCAGTCCACCCTGACGCCGTCCCAGGCCGACGACCTCCTCAACCAGGTCTTCAGCAAGGTCAAGACGGAGCGCAGCCTCAGCCCGGACGACGACGGGTCGGCCATGGAGGGGCTGGCGTACGATGACGACGATGCGGTCGCCGGTCCCTCGAGCCGCCGCCCGTCGGCGGCTGCGCGCGGGCTCGACCACCAGGGCAGCGAGCGGGTCGCGCGCGGTACCTGCCAGCAGATGCTGGGGGGTGCGTATGGTGCGCCGTGATACCCGGGGGACGATCAGTTGGTGCAGGTGGTTTGAGTTGGGAGTTCGCTTCTGGTGGTTGGTCGGTTGGTTGGCAAGTGAGCAGAAACAAAGAGACTGGCGGGAAGTGTGATCAGGGCAACCTGGGTTTCATGGTTTTGGGTCTTTTGCCTTGCTTGAGTTGGTTAGGTACGCGGTTTCTCACCAGCATCGCCATGGCTTTTGGCTTATCTTCGCTTCTACCTTTACCCCATTTTGTTTCTCATTTTTGTTGGTTTTGTTGTTGTTCGGTTTTTTATTCTGCTCGGGCCGCGCTCCTTCACATCATCATCATACCAATTTGCCTGGGCACTCCTACTCATCTGATATACCGCGGCGACTTAGCAGCCGGGAAAGAGAAAGACTGCTTAACTCTACATCTTTGCTCACGCATCCTTACTTTCTTGATTGTGTTTGGCATACGTTCCGTGCGAGTTCACTCCATCTTGTCGCTGTCTCTTGATTCCATCCACAGTCGGCCATCATGTGTTATTGCAAGAGTCATAGTTACATTCAGCTACAGATAAGAGTAATGACGAAGCATTGGCGCGTATGTTTGGACTCGAGCGTTTTGTTCATTGTACGCCACAAGCCATGCATGTCATGTTTCAATACGGCAAAACACGGTACCTGCACCCGACGTTCAATCGCGCCCGAAAGGACTCCATTGAACATACTCGTTACACAATTGCAAATCGATGCTAGGCTACACTGGATCAACGTGCAGTGACGTTTGTGAGAGACTGTCTCGGTGATTGAAACAAATCGGCGAACAGACCCCTGACGGCGGGTGCCTGGACGGAATGGCTGAGGATGGCTGGGTGCAACAAGCCACGCCGCCGCCCGGATCCTGCAAGATTCAGCGCACTCCGATCCCGCGTGACACAGCATACGGAGTACAGCGCCGCACACTGCTGTGTTGCACTCCCGGAGATATTCTCAGCGCTAACCCGGTGGATTTATTTCAGTCGTGTGCTTTGTGCGATCTCTGACTGTGTTTGACAGCGGTCGAATCAATTGCACGTCCACAAATGGGGCTAAACACCATCGGAAGCCGGACTGAGTAGCAGACAGTACGGTATGTATGTCATCACGAGCGTAAGACTGAATAGGAATCGTGGAGATTGACGTTTGCTCGCCGAGTCCGACTCCACTCCTAAGCGGCGAGCTAAAGACGCTTCCCCGTCCCATCCGTGGTCATCGATTGAGTCTGGTTAGACTGGACGGGCTCCGAAGCTCCCCGAGACACCCGGAGGGAGTTCGAAAAGTGGCTTCCGCAATAGAGAATATAAGACACGTAACGTACTGCGTATTGTACAGGTGTAATCTGGGGGACAGGGTTGCGGGAAAGAAGCAAACCCCCAAAATTGGCCTGGTGATCTTCGCCAGAGGCAGGCGCAGCCGACGTGGGCTTGTCTGCCACGTGTCTGATCAAGTGACCGAGACCGCCCTGCGGCCAATGCATCGCTTGGGCTTTCCGACCGAAACCTTACATGACCCACATGCACAATGGTTCTCTGGGTGACTTTGGCACCCGCGGCAATGGAAGCTCGCCAGAAGCGCGATGCATCGCACAACCAACCACCCAGGCAGCCAAATCGGGCCCAAGACAAACTGCATCGATCTAAGCGCGGTCCAACCTCTGCAGATATGTGCACTGCAACCATGCCGATACCTTTGCCAATATTGCGCAGATCGTGGGGCGTCGACCAGGAGGAGGGCAAGGATTGCGCGCCCAGGCTCAGCCAGCCGTGCCAGGGCAGGGGAAGAAGACAAGACACGACAGCTCAATCACAATGCCACCAACGTCACCATTGTCACAATGTCACAATGCGACCCTCGCTCGCAGCACACAGACCAGACAGTTCGCCGAGCTCGCTTATCAACCATCCGTTCTCGTTAGCGCGAAATCGTAGCCGCCGAGATGGGGACCGTTGAGGCGTTGACCGTCAACGGCTAGCGGGCGCCCGTTGGTGGGGGAGTGTTCCGGTTGGTCCAGGTCCGATGCTGCTGATCATCCGGTTCCCCCGTCTCTGTCTTTGTTTGCTCAAAGCTTGCCGGCGCTCTTGCCTCCGTTGTTGGCCATTTTCGAGTTACCGGAACGGCCATGCTCTTGTTGCCTCTGCAACGTCATGCTTCAGTCGTCGGGTCGCCTGGAGGGGGTATCTGTAGCTACACGCGGCTCGCCGTCCCAGTTGGCGGCAAATCAAAGACCCGCCTCCATTCCGCACGCCAAACGCCAGCCAGCCCAGCCCAACAAGCCGCGCTGCGGGGCCTCCTGCGCGTTAGCCAAACGCCACAGTCATTTCGAGTCGCCATTAGCCTACGGATGTTCAGGGAGGCTCGGGCCTGCATATGGTTCGGCACCTGCAGCGAGACGTTCGGTCGCTCTCGTCCAAGCCACGCCGGAAATAACGTTCATGAAGCATGAGCTCTGGGCTGTCGACGGCCGCCGTCGCTGGCGTCGGTCATCTCGGCGAGCTCGGGTGAATCGGAAGCGCGATGACGCGGTGAGGGCAGTGAATGGGCTCGGCGACCATTTGGGGGCCATACACAGGCATATGTAGGGATCTTGGCTAGTTGCTCCCACCCACCCACCATACCAACGAGGCAGGTGAAACTGATTTGGCCCGTCGCTTGACGTATTTTGTCGCCTTTCAACGTCGAGATGGGGGGGAGGAGGGGATCCAGCCGATGGTCGAAGCGTTGGTTGGGCGTCCCTGACAACGAAGTCATGTGGAATAACTAGCCCACTGAATTCCTGGCAAATGCCCGTTGGCCACGCATGTCGGCATGCGGCCGCCACGGCCTGCCATCTGAAAGCTGGGGTCTGTCCATCCGGGGCCCTTTGGCGCGGTGCATGCATGCCACGGCAGCCGCAGGGGAGACGACGCCCGCAAGTCGCAGTGACTTTGAGGACAAAACGGCGGCTTCGACCGGCAGATAGCGCGGCCAACCACCGCGACACTGCGTACTGTGCTGCATGCCCGCGCCATGCCTGATGCCCAGCCCAGACAGAGAAGCGCGCCAACAGAGGTGCATCAGGCTAGGAAGGAAAGTGGCGGAGAGGAATGTTGGCGCCGATCGAAACGGCCTCAGCCCTTGGGTGGCTTCGTAAGTTACAGAGAGATGCGACTGGCTGAGCAAGCGCGCGCTGTTTTGTCTGCATGAAACGAATGAACGAGCCACACCGCCGGACTTGTTCTTGTTGGCGGGGTGCTCGGGGTACACACAGCTCGGAGTTAGGGGAAGATATGTCCGTCCGTGGGTTGGCTCGGGAGCACGGAGGACAAGGACAGATAGTCACAGTCCTTCCGAGACGGCGCTGGTCTGGCGGCCCGGAGGTGGGAAGAACGGACTCGGCGCCGGCGCAGCATCGGACTGCCAAGCGACGGCAAAAGTGGGACGAAGTGGGCTCGCTTGACGCCAATTCTGGCAAGAGGACACGGCACCGGCATCGCATCACATTCGTTGCTGACAACTACACCGTACACCACGCACCACCGCACCACACACCACTTGTACTCCGTACACACCACACTCGCCCCAACGCGCACTGGCGCACCCACCCGACGAAACCGACAACACCACACACATGTTGCGCTCGGCTGCCCCGCCCAGGTGATGCCCCAGCCGGCATGGACCGTCGCCGCCCGCTGGCTGCCCGTGATGGCTCGCCGCCGCAGCCCCAGCCGCAGCCCCAGCCGCAGCCGCGCAATCGGGCCAGCGCTTTCGGCTGGTGGTCAACGCTCGCATGGACATTGCTCGCCTTTGTGCTGCTAGGCCAGTGGCCCCTCGCGGCCGCTATGCGCCCAGACCGTGTGAGAGAGCTGCGCCAGGAGACCATCGACATGTTCTACCACGGCTTCGACAACTACATGCAGGTTGCCTTTCCCGAGGACGAGGTGCGCTGTCTCTTCTCCCTCCTGCCTGCGCGTGTGTTCTTTCCCGTCATCGCTGACGTCTAGCCTGGGGAGACAGCTCCGTCCCGTGTCGTGCACCCCGCTCTCCCGCGACGGCAAGAACCCGCGCAATGTCGAACTCAACGACGTCCTCGGCAACTACTCCCTGACCCTCATCGACAGCCTCTCGACCCTGGCCATCCTCGCGTCCGCTCCCCCTGACGACCGCGGCACCGGGCCCAGGGCGCTCCGCGACTTTCAGGCAGGCGTGGCGGCCCTGGTCGAACAGTACGGGGACGGTCGCCCGGGCCCCTCCGGCGCGGGCGCGCGCGCGCGCGGCTTCGACCTCGACAGCAAGGTTCAGGTCTTTGAGACGGTGATACGCGGCGTGGGAGGGTTGCTGAGCGCGCATCTCTTTGCGATTGGCGCATTGCCCATCAACGGCTACCACCCGCGACGTGCTGGCGATGACGACCCCCTGGACCCCCGCCCCGTCGCCTGGTCGGACGGGTTCACGTACGACGGCCAGCTGTTGCGGCTGGCGCTGGACCTGGCCCAGAGGCTTCTGCCCGCCTTCTACACCAAGACGGGCATGCCCTATCCGCGCGTCAACCTCCGCCACGGCATCCCCTTTTACACCAACTCGCCCTTTCACGAGTCGACCCCCGTGGGGACAGCCGATGGCCCGCCCGAGATTACGGAAACGTGCAGTGCCGGTGCCGGCTCGCTTGTCCTGGAGTTCACCGTCCTCAGTCGGCTCACCGGCGACCCCCGGTTCGAGCAGCTGGCGAAGCGGGCGTTTTGGGCGGTCTGGTATCGCAAGAGCCAGATCGGGCTGATCGGTGCGGGCGTGGACGCCGAGCAGGGCCATTGGATAGGTTCCTACTCCGTGATAGGCGCCGGCGCCGACAGCTTTTTTGAGTACGCCCTGAAGTCTCACATCCTGCTCTCGGGCCATGAGCTTCCCAACCGGACTGCCGTCCCGCCGCGGCGGGACGGCGAGTGGCTGGACCCGAACACGCTGTTTGCCCCGCTGAGCGACGTCGAGAACTCGCCCGACACCTTTCTGGAGGCCTGGCACCACGCACACGCTGCCATCAAGCGCCACCTGTACAGCGAGCGAGACCATCCGCACTACGAGAATGTCAATCTCTGGACTGGCTCGTTGGTATCCAGCTGGGTCGACAGCCTCGGCGCCTACTACTCGGGGCTTCTTGTTTTGGCCGGCGAGGTGGACGAGGCCGTCGAGACAAACCTGCTCTACGCCGCCATCTGGACGCGCTACGCCGCGCTTCCCGAGCGCTGGTCCATCAGGGACAAGACAGTCGAAGGCGGATTGGGGTGGTGGCCGTTGCGCCCGGAGTTCATCGAGTCCACGTACCACTTGTATCGCGCCACGAAGGACCCCTGGTACCTCTACGTCGGCGAGATGGTGCTCCGGGATATCACGAGACGCTGCTGGACGCCCTGCGGCTGGGCTGGCCTGCAGAACGTCCTGGATGGGCAGAAGAGCGACCGCATGGAGAGCTTTTTCCTCGGCGAGACAGCCAAGTACATGTACCTGCTCTTCGACGACCAACATCCGCTCAATGCCTTTGACGCCGCATATGTCTTCACCACGGAAGGGCATCCCCTGATTATCCCCAAGGCCGTCCTCAAAGACAAGCCGCGGCCGCTGAGATCTGACCGCAAGGATCTCGCCATCTACTACGACGAGGCGTTTACCAATATTTGCCCTCCGCGCCCGGCTAGCACCCCCCTCTCTGGCTCCGTGGTAGCTGCCCGGGACGACATCTACCACGCCGCGCGCATGCTGGATCTGCACCTTCTTTCCCCTTCACGTAAATCCATCGACGGAAGCGAGATCTCCGGCCTGCACATGGCCAGGTCCAATTTCACCCTGTTCCCCTGGACCCTTCCACCGGAGCTGCTGCCTAGCGATGGTACCTGTGCCAGGGTCTACCATCCGCAAGAAATTACCCTGGAGTTTGCCGCTACTGCTGAGCATGTGGCCAGCGGCGGCAGCTCGTTCAACTTCATGCTCGGCAACCAGAACCTGGAGCGTCTCAGTGCCGACCGCATCCGCGTCACCAGCCTGTCCAGCCTGAAGATCACGCTCCGGCTTGACGAAGACAGCGAGCGGGAGTGGCGCGTCAGCAAGCTCAACGGCTTCCCCTTGGGCCGCGACGAGTTCGCAGTCTTTGACCACGCCTTGCTCAGCGATCTCTCCGACTCGCGATTCAGCCTCGTCAAAGACCCCGTCATGGTGACACTCCAGCAGCTCCACCGTTTTGACCTGCACGAGAACCACACCGCCAGCCACGACGGCGTACCCCAAGATTACCGTCATCCCGACCACCCCCGCCTCGATGACGAACCCCTCAGAGAGCCTAACCCCGTCGCCGCAGGAGCCTCGCTCACTGAACTCAGCTCCCTCGTGCGCTCCATCTTCACCCGCGTCGCCGCCTCCCTCGACATCCAACTCCCCACCTCTCTCCCCAGCACAGCCGCCGGCGGCCCGGCCTGGTACAACCTAGTCATCAACCAGACAGCCATCCTGCCAACCGGCGTTGGCGCCGCGCCCCTCCCACCCTTAACCCGCTCCTCCCCCGCCACCGCCGCCGCCGCGGCACCTCTCTCCCTCTTCGGCAGCGACACGCTTCCCACGCTCAACGACGTCTTCTTTCCCTGGACGGCCGTCTACGCGGCGCCCTACGAAGACGACAACGCGGACGCCTGCGCCGCCCCGCTGCCCGACGCCGCCCCGCGCGACCACCAGGTCATTGTCGTGCGCCGCGGCGGCTGCAGCTTCGCGGCCAAGCTGGCGCACGTGCCCGCGTTTGTGCCGGCGCCGGACGCGCTGCAGCTCGTGGTGGTCGTGTCGGACGAGGAAGAGGAGGATGGGGATGTGGGGGGTGGTGGGTTGGTGCGGCCGCTGCTGGACGAGGCGCAGCGTACCCCCGGGGGGATTCCCAGGCGGCATCCGATTGCTATGGTCATGGTTGCTGGTGGGGAGGAGGCGTATCAGAGGTTGAAGACTGCAGCGGGGGTGGGGTTGGCGAGGAGGTGGTTTGTGGAAAGTCAGGGAGTGAGAGTGAGGAATATCATTGTTGATGAGGGGGAGACAGGAGCGTGACGGAGGGGCAAGTGGTGTGGTGTATACAAAATGATTGGGAAGACGGGCGTGATATGGATTCGCATGTGTGGTTTTCCTGAAGTTTAGCGAGATCTCAAAGCATTAAATGCATTTTCGAACGCTCCTATCTTCAAGCTTGTTAGTTGCCTCACACCTAGGTATGTTGTGCTGGTGATGCACGCCGCACGGAGTCAACACGAGAACATCAGGGTGCCCACCTCATGGTGGGTTCGGTAACAGAGACAGCTTTGGTCACGCTTTTACGCTAGGCAATGGGTGATCTGGACGATGAACACAGCAAGTTTGTGAGACAATTGTCAAATCTATCATGCAAATCCAGGCAACACAAAACGACTTGGAGCCACCCCAGCATTACCCTCCCAGAGAACTTTTGATATGATCCCCCAAACGCCAGGTGGTGCCGACCCACATCCTTTGGATAGGTCTGTCGGTTGTCCGAAAGTGAAAAGTTTCCGACTCAAACCTGTGAAAAACAAGAACTGAAACGCAAAAGACCAAGTCAACTAGCCTGGAGCTCTCCCGCCCGTCATCATTAACCAGGTTCTGGCGACAATGCATGGAAATGTTGTGCAGGGTTCGAATCATTAGGTGAATCAAGAACCATCGGGCCGGAAGGGTGGTGGTTTGATCGGTTCTTAGCGTCAAGTATGGCTGATGCCCCGCTTCACTCGTTCGTCTCGAGGAGAGTGACAGTGGGAACATTGTCGAGCTTCGATCGGCCGTTCAGGAAGGGGATCTCGAGAATGAAGAGATATCCGATCAGTTCGCCGCCCAGCTGCTTGACGAGAGAGCCCGCAGCAGCAGCGGAACCACCTGTGAATGAGGGGAACACGTCAGTGAACAGTGAACGAATGGGGCAGATGGAAATGATTTTTTGTGGTACGGAATTGCCCCGCTCAATGGCAAGATCGAGATTGGAGCAATGCACAGTCCGGGCCCAGGCGAGCCGGTGCCGGTGTGCTGATTGGGCGGTGCGGCCGACGAACGGCAAGACATCGCTTGGAGGGAACGCAATATTCGCGAATTTCGGTTGACTCACCGGTAGCAATAATGTCGTCCACCACAAGCACCTTCTGGCCGGGCTTCACGGCACCCTCCTGCATCTGGAAAAAGTCGGTCCCGTACTCCTTCTCGTAGGCGGCCGTCACGCAGGGGCCCGGCATCTTGCCCTTTTTCCGCACGGGCACGAAGCTGGCGTCGAGACGCAGGGCGAGCGAGGGCCCAAACAGGAAGCCGCGGGCGTCCAAACCGACGATCACATCGGGCTTGGCCTGGCCGCCGAAGCCTTCGAGCACCTGGAGCTCGAGGGCGCGCAGCAGGGCAAGGTGGATGGCGGGGTCCTGGAAGAGGGGCAGGATGTCGATGAAGTTGATGCCGGGAATTGGGAAGTCCGCGAAGCGCTTCAGCGCGCCGAGCAGCGTTATCTTTGTACAGGCGAGTTCGGAGGCACCGGCGGCGGCGGCGGCGGGCTGTCCTCGCGAGGCATCGCTGGAGGCTGTGACGGGGTTGGCGGTGGTGGTGGTGTCGGTAGCGGTGCTGCTGGCCAGGACGGCGGCTTCGACCGAAGTCAGAGGGGTCTGGACTTTGCTGGTCGTCTGCGCCAAAGGTTGGGCAGCGTCAACGGGGGCGCTCATGTTGCAAGAGAGAAAAGGAACAGGAAGGAGGGGAAACGAGGGGGAGGAAGAGGCTCGTGTCCGCCAAAAAAAAAAGTAAAGCCTGGGCTGGGAAAATTGCAGACTGCGGCAAGCAGGGCGTGCAGCACAAGAATGGCTTGGTGGGCGGGCGTCAGCACTGGGAAGAGACAAACGAGCGAATTGCACACCCTGCCATCAATCCTGCCAGAGGGCGAAAACAGAAACCGCAAAACTGAAAAAGCGGCCCCTCCCCGGGGAGTCAGGAGCGACCGGGACCCCTGGTGGAGTCGGTGAGAACAAAAGGGCCCCTCTTTCTCAATTAAGCCCAAACAATGGCTGTGTGGGTGTGCGTGCATGTGCGTGTACGCAGTATCAATACAAGTACGTGCGTACGAGATCGATGTTGCAATCTGCTTTCCGATGGGCATGCTCCCCAATTGGTGAGAAGGAGCCAGCCCTACCGCTGGTGAGGAAGACCGCTTTTCTTGTCCTTATTGTCTTGTTCTCCCCCAATGAACTCTGATGAGGAGGAGGAAAAGGGAATCTCCGACCGACTGAATTCGAAATCTATCCGTACTAGAACTGGTACACTTGTACTTGACGCGAGCGGGGAGCACCGATGAGGCCCCTGAACAAGGCGATCTGTGTGCAGGCTGGATGGGGGATGGAATCGGAGGAGGTTGGATGATTTAGGAAGGTGGGGTGAAGTATCACTGGAAATTTATCTGGGCTGGCAGGGCAGGACGCGATTCGGTCACCGTGAGCCAAAAAAGCGCGACGCACTGCACGCGATTGGGAATAGTGGAAAAGACTTGTCCACTCCCACCCTCATTAGCATCGAGTAAACCGACCGTTCAGTTCTACATTGAAATTTGCATTTCTCCCAACTCAGCACCCGCGTTCCAAGTTGGACTCACGTCCAGCCGTCGACCATATTCATTCAGCTGGCCCCACGTTTGTTGTAACGTTGAGTCCTCCCTGCTTACCTGCTGCCTGAGCATGGCCGGGGACCTCCGTTGTGGGATTCTTCCCCTCTCTCTCACAAGCATTCACGCTACGCGCACTGCTTGAAGCTTATCGGCAGTGCGCGATGGTTCGGCACGGCACCATCATCAACCTTGCTGAAACAGCTGTCATCGCTCAGCCAGTGTCTTCACGCGCTGAGCGAGAAGCAACCCTCCATCTGTTGAAAGGAAGGCCGTTCACACCAGCACCTCACCGCGGCAGCGTGGACGACGTGCAGAAGCTGCTCAACTGCGGGGCTTCTCAGCCTCCAACATGCCATCGATCTGGCCAATGACCCTCGCAAACCCCCACGGCACTCGCCTGCCATTTGCGAGATGTGAGGGGAACAGCTTGCCCATTCGCCATCAAGAATACTAATTGTAGGCACTCGGCGAAACCATCTGCAGCATACCTTAGCCGACCCAGCAGCAACCTCTTCGGCCGGCCCGCTTCCGTTTGGCTCGTCTGAGGGCTTCGTAGTATCTCCGTATCTCCTGACACATCTGCGCGGCATCCCAGCTTTCCCAGCTTTCCCAACCCTGGCGCGCCGAGAGAGGAGGAGTCAGACTTCTGCCTGGTCCCGTCCCGATAACCAGTTACGCACACCACGCGGGATGGTGTGATGGCGCCGGGTGGTGGCTTGCCGGGTGACAGATCCAATGAGCACTTCTAACTGTTTCACAAGCTTGCGACGGCGCTTGACCGCCATCCGATTGCGCAAGCGTCGGCCGCCCCTCAGACGACCGTCTGTCCAAAGCGGCATCCGCCGGTTTACGCAGCCTTCCGACTCGTCATCCCTTTTCTGAAGGTCCCCTTTGATGTGCCGATAGTGTCTCGTCTCGGACAAGGCGCGGTTCGGGAGCCCGGGGATTTCCCGGCGAGCAGGCCTTTTGGGATCGGACGACTTACACAGTATGGCATGCTACGCAGTACAACCCCGTGGTCCGATAACGCGCATGGCCTTTTCGAACAAGCCAGCATCCTCGGCACCTCGCTCACCGCTTGCCGCTGTTACTTGCCTGAGTAGTGGTCCGGATCGATTTTGGGCCATGGGCTTTGTGATATTTCCTCTTCCTCACCCCCCTTGGCACACCTGCGACTGTCGAGGTAACGATGCTTCAGAATTGCTCGCGAAGCAAGTGGAGTCGGTTGGCGGGCCACTGATACAAGTAGAGCAAGCTTGCCCTGCCCATTAGCCACACAGTCCACAGATCTGCCACCTTGATGGTACGATGAGAGCTCCGCAGCCTTTCGATGCTGTGGACACTCCACAATCCGGGGCATGGAAGTGACGGTCTGGAGCTAGCAGAAGGCGTGCGCCATACGGAGTGTGGGAGTATCCTTCAAGGACACAGCAGACTTATCTCTCTCTCACTTTGCCAAATCAGGTCAAGCACCTGAGTACTAGTAGGTAGGCAGATCCAGGTGGTGCACTGTACACTACACAGTTCCGTGCAGCACACAGTAGCCACACTCCTCCTGCACGCTGATCCATCGCCTCGGCAGCCACTTGCTGGTATACCTCAGTGTCCCCCTGTCGTGGCTGCGAGAGCGACGACCGTGATGGCCCCGATACGTTTCCTAGGCCTCTCTGACTTGGTCGTCATCGTGAGTCAATCTCCATCTTTACCGCCCTGCCTGTCGTGGATTTCGCCTGCACCATCCAGCTTCGCGTGGGCCGCGTCTTCGAGCTACAAGTGGACCGAAGTATCGGCTCCCGACGCCATGATAGCTCAAACCCCATAACCGGACATCTGGTGCCAGGCTTTCTTCAAGTCCCGAACGGAGGGTAACACCGCATCGGCTATCAGTACGACTATCTGATTCGGTCATCCTGGTCATCGGCCGACGGCGTGGCTTTGGCACGAAGTGAGGGTGACCTCGTGGCCGCATAGGTACTTTGGCGATTTTCAGCCCCCCACGACCACGAGCAGAAGTGTGAGGCTTCGAAATCGACGAAGGCCACGGAATGGATTGAGGCCGCCTCGGCACCAGCGAAGAAGTAATGTTGCTTCGGACAGAGCCAGGCCACATCCCGTGTACTTGCCCTAAGGAGGTACATACATACTCACCCGTGCCAGCTCGGTGCGTGGAGCAGCATCATGCAGTGCAACGAGAACCTTCCCGGCTCCGTCCCAATCTGCCCAGGAAGATCTGCCTGCGGTCGGCCCGCGTCTGGTAGGGTGGTAGGGTGGTAGCGCGGTTTTGTACCGCGCTGCAGCGCGCGCAAAACAGAAGAGCTCGAAATGAAGCGCAACAGTGAAACATGACAGCTCGGCCCAAGCCACCTTATCTCTTCACCGACCCGGCTGGGATAAATGTGTACTTGATGAAGAACGAGACCATAATCTACAACGACTCGCTGACTGTAACTGGACGTTCGGCCGACGCCAGCCGTGTGATTCATGTGTTGAATCATTCACACAGAAAGCCCTCTCAGCGCTCTCTCTTCTCGAAGTGTTTATCTCGCACCCGGAAAAGACGATCATGGCTATCAAGACGCTGATAAGCAAAGGTACCGCGATGCAATGCGAGAACGATAGGGTATCTTCGGAAAACCATCAACGCTATGCAATGCTCCGCCTAGATGCTTCAAAAGAATGTGAAATCCCATCAAAATCCGGACTGGACAACAAGAAAAGAAACGCCAGCCTTGCGCGTTATGGTGCATCAGATTGCTACATCCATCTTCAGCAAGTCGGCGCTCACCGGGGGTCCGCAAGCCGGAGGGAGGAACCCCTGCAAAGTGCGCTGTCGGTGTCGCCCAACACGGGGCGTGGGAGCTGGCGCTGACAGGCTCGCCCACTGCGGCTAAGATGCTGGTGCTGACGGCAGGGCGCGCTCTCTGGCCGCCAATGCCTTGGCCCCCCAGCAACACGTTTCCCCGTCATCGGAACTGCAGCCGGATGATGGAGAACAGCATGTTCTGCAGGACGTGCAGCATGACGGCCACGCAGGTAGGCAGCAGCTCCGGCCAGACGACGAAATCGAGCTTGCCCTCGGTGACCACGCTGACTTTGTAGATCCAGCGGATCAGGCCGGCGACGATGAAGCTCGCGACGAGCTCACACACCCACGTTATCGTTGACGCGTAGAACGTCACGCCAAAGTCGTAGCCCTCGTTGCCGTCGGTGCGGTCAAAGGCAAAATACGGGTAGACGTCCTTGTTGGCGCCGAAATGCAGCACCACCACGCTGCCGAGGAAGGCGAGCATAGAGGCGTTCTCTGCCAGGAATCGAATGAAGACATTGCGGATGCACATCTTCTGGTACGAACCGTAGCTCTGGCCGTTGATACCGATCACGGACAAGAACCAGTGGCACGGGGCCGACATCAGCAACGGGGTGACGATGATGAGGCTGGTCGACGACAGCACTTGCAGCGAGATGAACTGGGACGGGCTGCGTAGGCGCGCATACAAAGCGCGGACGTAGGTCTGGTAAGTGAGCATGAAGTAGCTACGAGACGTCAGTCAGTATCGTCCAGGATATAAGGATTGCGGAGGTAGAAGCTCACAGCTTGAAGATCCAGCTCAACGGATAGCTCCCGACCCGCTCCCCTTCGTTGCCGCCCAGAATCCAACCCGTCAACCCATCCAGCAGATGCACCGTTGTGATCCAACCGTAGACGTAGACAATGGTCTCCCAATTGTTGTGCGGCAGCGTGCGCAGGTAGATCTCCGCATAAGCCTCTCCGATCACGTACGCGAGCAGACCGATAAACATGGCCAGGCAGAACCACACGAAGCGCACGAAGCTGGCTGGGAGCCACCGTCGGCGCAGGCCCACGGCCGCCAGGGCTGGTCGCTGATAGCGGGCGCGGCTGTCCACGAATTCCATTGTTGAAGCACCCAAGCTTGGATCGAAGGCGTCAGGGTCCAAGGCGGCGCGATGACGCCTCCCCTCGCGTCTCGCCATGGTCTCGTCGGGCTCGCCGGCCCACCAAGACGATGTGAAGATGCGCTGCGTCTCGGACAGTGGGTGTCGCAGGCTGAGATGCCGCTCGTTCGTCATCAGGATGCAGAATGCGATCGCGACGGGCATCGCCATGATGACAAAGGTCCACGAGATCCAGGCCGTGTTGTGGACGGTCAAGAACGTGGTCTCGGGGCGGAGATAGATGGGGATGGGCGCCGTGATCGACAAAATGGCGATGGCGGACACGGTGACGGGGAAGCCCAGCGACTGCGGCCACCAATTGAGGCTGTACAGGTTGAATACTTTGGTGATCCATATCAAGGCCGTCAGGTTGTAGAAGCCGTAATAGACGAACAGGAAAAACCAGAAGTTGACCTGCACTCTTGCCGCTCCGTGCCCCGGCACCTTGCTTCCGGGGCCTGGGCCCTGCTCTCCGGGGCGCGGCATGTCATCATCGTCTCCGGGAAGCGGATATTGCGGAAACGGAATGGCGCACCATGCGACGGCCTGTCCAGGGGATTTAGTCCTTATGCAGAGTGTACAGTCGAGCCTCTCCAAAATCTCGGTCAGTCCAGAAACGAGAATGAACTTACCAGCAACGCGGGTAGCACCACCAGAGTCGCCCACCGACTCCACCACACATCTACCACCCTCCGGATGGCGCCGGCCTTGGGATCAACCCACGTATCCTCCAACCTTCCCAGGCCGCGCTTTAACCTTCCACTGAGCCTCCTCCGCCACCTCGCGCCCTCCCCGTCCCACTCATCCCCATCCCTCTCTTCATTTCCCAGCTCGTCATCCTCACCCTCACCCCCTCCATCCTCCTCCGCAGCAGCCGCAATCAGTGCCCCATACCCCACATGCACGCTCCCCCTCCAGCCGGGTCCGAGCGAAGACAGCAACCCCATCTGGGCGCCATGCGCAGCAGCACCGGCACCGGCACCGGCATCGCGGGCAGCAGTCGTGCGAAAGGGGGCCCCTCCCGCCCGCTCGCTCGGCCGCGGCACGGCGCGGAACCGGCCCAGCAGGGGCGAGGACTCGGCGAGGTAGCGGACGTTTTGGACGCGCTCGGAGCCTTGCTGGAAGGAGAACGATGGGGGCATCGTGGCCCTGGGGGCGGTTGGTGGTTAGAATAACGGCCCTCGGCTGTTGTATGGTGGCGGAGATGGAATGAGGGGAGGGTGCTCTGATCACAGGGTAAGAGCGGTGAGTGGTGGGTATGGCGAAGACGTCGTCCCTTCCCCAGTGGCTGAGACCTAGTTCAAGGTTTTGGCGTTGGAGGTGGGATATGATGAGACACGCGTGTCCTCGCGTCTTCTCTTCCGCCCGGAAGTGTGTTACAGGGTTGATTGAAGCATGTGTTGGGATACACGGATAGGGCTCTGTTGGGATGGATAGTGGGTTCGGCGGGACTAGCCGCGTCTTTCGCGAGCGGGCTAGGCGCGTTCTCACCGTCTGTCGTGTATACCGCTCACAGACGGGAGGCTCCAGCGGATCAGGTATGGTTGAAAACTACGGAGGTAGAGTCAGATGGGATAGGCAGATTCACAGTGCATCTTGCATCTCCAAATCTGTGAGAAGCAGTCGAAGGCTGTCGTGGCACGCGAAGGCACAGCAAGTGGTTGGGTTGGGACTCGGGAGGAAACAGGCAGCTGGGCCCACCTGCAGGGGTCCTCGGGAGATCACTGGCGACCCCGGCCTCACCACTGCATGGGTCCAGACCCCTGCCAACTGGCCGTTCCTCGGCATCCTTCGTGCCTTCATACACACATACTCCGTACATACACAGTACGAAGACCGGCTTGACCAGCTCGAGACTGGAAAGTCGCACAACCGCAGATCTCGAGGCAAGTAACTACAGCACTTCTCCGCCCGGAAAACTGGTCTTAGGCCCTGATCGAACCAGTTATGACACAGCGTGGCTCAAGGCAGAGTAAAATGTTGATTCAACCAGATGTTATCGCTTTGCTTGATGCAACGCCGTTTAGCTTTGGGTCCAGAAGCCCGTCTACAATCTTCTGTAGCAGTGCTCGGAACAGGATGCCCGCGGGCCTCCTATCTCGCCTCGGGCTCATACGGGTTCTCCTTCCATCACCAGACCGCCCCGCTCATATCTACCCGGCTCCGTCCCCCGTCATCCCTCCGCCTGCCCTCCAGGCTGACCCAACCGCTGAAACCCCGCCAGCACCTCGCGGTCGACGTTGACCGCCCAGCTCGCCTCGAACGCCTCCTCCCCGCCGACGCGCTGCACCAGCGCCTCCAGCCGCGCGCGCACAAACTCGTACGTGACGACGCTGTGCACGGGGTCCTTGACCGCGAACTCGCGGGCGTGCACGTCCAGCGGCGTGTCGTACTCGTACCGGCCGACCTCGGCCCAGACCAGGCTGTCCTGCTGCCCGCTACTAGGGTCCGCCAGCTCCGTGACGACGCTCGTCCACATGGACAGGTAGTCCTGCAGGCGGGCCAGGACCCAGTCCTGCGCCGGCGGGCCGGGCAGCTCCCAGAGGCGGGTCAGCGCCAGGCACGAGAGCTTCTCGCGCTCGACGTCGGCCATGCAGTCAAAGTTGGCGAACCACTGCGTGCTGAGCCAGGCCCAGACCTGCTCGGGCGGGCTGCCGAAGCTGCCCAGCAGCGTCACGAGCAGAGCCGGGTCGGCGAGCGCGATGCGGGCCAGCAGCGCGAAGTAGTCGGTTTCCTTGATCGTGTTGATCTTGCTCGGTTTTCGGTTCGGGCCCGTCGTCTGGTTGGACTCCCACGCGCTGTGCAGGCCTTCCAGGATCCGGCGGAGCAGGTCGATCTCCAGCAGGTCCTGCACGACGACCGAAACGCCCTGGACGCCGCCGAACGCTTCCGCGACGCGGATCATGAGCTCAAGGGACTTCGCGCCCAGCTGCGACTGCTCCCGGCTTTTTGAATCCAGCGTCTTTGCTAAAGCGGACAGGGTAGGCCGGCGCAGAGCGTCGCTGAGCATCCCCTGCGGTGCCAGGAGTATGTAGTCCTTGACAATCCCCAAGCACTGGATGGCCACCTCCGATTCGTACTCCAGCAGTGGGAGAGCGAGGTGCACCATCTGCGTTAGGTCGGGGTTCAGCGATGGCGAGCTCTGCGTCAAGATGGACTTCCACAGCTCGACCGACTCCTCCATGAGATGAAGGTAGAGTGGAGACTCGGGCTGCATTGCTTCTCTCAGCAGCGGGATGATGACGCCCTGGTACCGCTGCGACTCGGCGCGCATGGACGAGACCAAGGCCGCCATGATGGCGAGAACCGACTGCTTGATCATGTACTCCTCGCTGCCGGCAGACTCCCAAAGCTTGGGCAGCGTCAGCATGATGGCGTCGCCGAATTGCGTGATGTGCGTCTCCATCCGTGTGACGATGAGCCGCAGAGTGTCAAGGACGGCCAGTTTGGTCTCGTCGTTGTCCACCTCCTGGAGGAGATTGACCAAGAGGTTGAACACGTCGGCCGCGAAGGGCTGGAAGCTCTCCCCAGTGAATTCGAAATCCTCGGCGATGTGCTTGAGCTGGCGTGCCGCAGTGATACGCACAACCTCGTCGTTCAGCTCGTCCTCTGGGTTCATCAAGTGGCGGTAAATGTCGTACACGACGGGCCTGTTGGGCTGAGAAATCTTGACGGTAATCCACTGGCTCAGCAGGATGGCGATGCGGCGTCGCAGCAGCTTGGCCAAAGGGTCTCGTATCTGCGCATCCTTCACTAAGAACGTCGTAAGGAGGCGATCGAAATCGAAGGACTGGTAGATGAAGGCCGCCGCGCAGCCGAGGGCGCAGTAGGCAGCCTCCTTGGTGACGATGTCCATGTCCACCTTGGTGGCGAGGTCGCAGTAAGCCAGGAGCGGTTGCGCAAGTTCCTTGTAGTGGTTGAGGAGGTCGAGCAGTAGTCTCTCGGCGCATGGCCGGACCGCCCATTCGTACGCCTGACCTTCGGTCCGCTCCTGCGACTCCCACCCTTCGGGGTCCTCTTCCCAGGCGTCGAGGTCCGACTTGCGGAAGATGAACAGTTTGCTGACTATGACCTGCAGCATGTCGAGTAGCATATCTCGGGTCAGGAGCTCGATCTTGATGGTATGTACAGCTTGCTTCTCCAGCTCCTTGACCTCCGCGCTCCTATATTTGAAGGTCTGCACCGGATGGTGAGCGATAGCTACACAACTTCTCAGAAGCAGAAGACCCTTCAGCGCGAGCTTCTCGTAGAGCGGTCCTTCGTGCTTGGGATTCCCCCCTGCTGACTCGCCCGAGGTCTGCTTGATACCGCCCGACTTCTCAAACACCTCAGAGAAGCCCTTGACGAGGTTCCAGTAGGCCTTGACCAGCGGGATTGAGTTTGGCATAACGGGAAAGCTCGCTGGGTGAGTCTCGGACATCTCAATGTGAAGCTTCGTGAATTGCACGAGGTGCTTGCCCACCATGTCCTGACTCGCGACGGGGATCCACGAGTCTTGACTTATGCCGCCCAGAAACTGGTCGAACTGCGTCTGTGAAAGGGACCAAAAGCCACGGACAGTGGCATCGGCGTGAGGCTGCTCGTAGCCAACGATGACCAGCCGCCGCAGGATCTTGAGGGCCGTCAGGCTATTCTCAATGGCGTGACCGGCGCCGGCGGCGTCGCCCAGGCCTTTCGTCCAGAGTTCTAGCCAGTACGCCGTCTTCTCGGTGTAGATGCCGCCGAGCAGGTGCAAGAGCTCGGGTGTGACCGCCTGGAGCGCCGTCTGCGACTTGCGCATGCGGGCGGTGCTGAGCTCCTTGATGACGCGGAGCAGCACCAGCAGAGCTCCGCGCAGGTGCAGCGGATTTGAGGCACTGGCGGACCTGGTCAGCTCGATGAGCGTTGTAAAGGCGTCCGGCCACTCGTTCGGGTAGTCTATCCGGACGATTTTGGCGGTGACGAGCGCGTTGTGGAGCGCGAGGGTCCTATCCTCCTCGTTGAGCGAGCCCTGCAGCAGTCGCGAGCGGATCATCTGTTTGTTCTCGGGCCTGATGGCGTGCTTGGCCGTGTGCTGCCTCCAGTACTTGTCGATGCCATTCTTGAGCAAAATGATGGCCAGAAAGCGGACCTGCTTGTCCTGAGACGAGTCGAGATAGATGGTCTTTTCGACTCCCCAAGGGTCAGCTTGCTTTCGTGCAGAACGCTAAGGTACGGCGCGGGCAACCGGGGATGCATCACAGCTCACCTGGAGATCGGTGTAGAAGTCCGGATGGGCCTCCCATGTCTGGAGTTGCTGACTGGCCGACTGTCGCTGGGCATGATCCGCCGAAGTGCCGGCGGCGCTGAGTGCCTTCACAAGCTCCCACTGGCTTAGAGGGGCAGCTTCGCCCGGGACCTCGATCGCGAAGCTCATGGCGCCGCCTGAGCCCGCCGAGTCTCGTTCGCTGGATGTGGCTCTGAAGCGGGCACGGGAGTTCGCGCAGCAGTCTCCAATGTCCAAAGGTTTCGACAAAGTGCTCGAAGACAAAACGAAAGACTAAGGTGAATCAAAGTTATTCTCCGCAATGATCTCGCGAGCTGCAGCCTTAAGGTTCCAGGCGAGCCTGGCTCCGACCCGCTTAACGTTATTGTTGATCAAGTGGGGTGCAGTGGAGGGGCAGCTCCAGGGGGGCTTGGTTCGGCGTGCGGGGGACGTCTACGGATATAGCGGGTTTGGCCGAAACCTGGCACTACATCCTCCTTTGCCGTTTCCTCCACCACAAAACATCCCACTTTCAACCCCATGTCTAGGTAGGTATGTTCGGCGGCACTGTGTACATGAAAGCCAAGGCGGATGACGGGTAATAACCTAGACAGCCATTATGGGCGCGAGCAACGGGGATGTCGGCACACAGCGCAGCCATGTCCCGCGGACCGGATTATGTAGCACCAGACTCCCGTCCTCTCAGTTTGCAGTGACAGGCAGCACTACATCGACCCATTGTCGTCTTCCCTCCAGATCAAACATGTGACGGTCGCGCCTCGGCAGATTTAGGAGGGAGGAGACCGCCCTTGTCGCTCTTGACTCCCAGCCGACCCTCGTCGATGTAGCGTTGGAGATACGGAATCAGGCCAGGGTCGTGAAGGCCGCGCTCGGCAATGTAGTGCTGCTCGATCAGGGAAACAGTGTCCAACCCGACACGATCCATCATCTCGCAGGGCCGCAACCCGGTCTTGAGGAACAACTCCGTCCAGGCATCGTCGAGCTCTTGGGGCGAGGCGACGCCCTCAGACAGTACCATCAGGCATTCCCGCTTGACGGCAGCCCAAATGCGGTTAAGGATGAAGCCGGTTGACTCCCGCCGCACAATGATAGGGAACATGCCGGATGATCGAAAGTGTTCTTGGAGAAAGGGGAATATGTTCTCGTGCGTGGAGCCGCTCGTCATGAGCTCCACGATGCGTTGATCCGGCGGAATGAAGTAGTGCGTGTTCAGCATTCGTTGCGCCGTCTCGGGCTTCACCTTGGCGGCAATCTCGCGCGACTTGAAGGAGGAGGAGTTGGTCGCCAGGATTGAGTCGAGCGGCGCCAGCTGCTCAAGCTCGGCGAAGGCTTCGATTTTGAGGTCCAGTTTCTCAGGTACACACTCGACAACGAGCCAGGCATCCTGCACGGCGTGTTTCAAGTCCTGAAATGCCTTGACGGAGACATGCTCAGGCCTGATAGTAGGACTGAACTTCGGAAACTCGCTCTCGATGTACTGCTGTGCGCTCTCGAGCTGCCGGGCGTCGGGATCGCGGATGCGCACCTGGTAACCGGTGGAGGCCCAGCAGGCGCCAATACGTCGGCCGAGCACGCCTGCTCCAAGAATGCAGACAGACCTGCCGGCGGTGGACGGAAGGCGCCAAGGCATCGCGGACGGTAATTGGCGGTGTTTATGTCGACAATTGGGCGTTGGCTAGGTAGGTAGGTAAGTAGCTGGACAAACACTGGATTCTGCAGAGGAGACTGGGAACAAGAGTGAGAAGGTGCTCTTCATCACTTTGGCAACCGCAGTGGCATATAACGTTATGTCCGTTACGGGACCTGCCCGGTGACGCAACCTGCATTGGTGCGAGTCCACGGGTACCATCATCCGTTACGCGACTGCTGCAGCCGCTGCCAGCTCACGGGTATTATGAGATATCCACAAGCTTCCGGCGCGTCTGTGGCTAGACTGGCTCAAGAGACTCAGATTCCTCGACTTAGCAGTGTGCTGGCGTGTGATGTGCTACAGAGAGAACACCAACTCGGGTCTTGACTGCCAAGTCTCGCAGTCAATGCTGGTGGACATTCTTGGCAAGTGGGCTTCCCGAGTCCCCACATTGAAATAAGCGGCGCCAAGACAACGGGTCGGCTCTCAGCTGCACGCAACCTCGGCTCCCCGTTTAGCTCCCAGAGCAGCTCCGTTCCTAAGCCGCCTGTACTTACCATCGCGGGCAACACCACCATGGACAGGCAACAATGCCTTACGACACCCCAAAAACAACCTCAATAGTTCTCGATCAACGCGGCCCGATTCCATGAGCGACTCCACGCCCAAATCCTCTGGCGCAACCGCCAGCGCCCACGCGCGCTCCGCCATCAACAATACCGCCACCAGCACCCAGTCCTTCGCGCAAGCCCAGCAACGACTGGCCGCCCGCCGACAAGTACGCGAAGCCGAAGCCGCAGCGCGCGCCGCAACACAGCAATCGGCCTCGCAGCTGCGCGCTCGCATCGCCGCCACACAGTCGCCCCTCCTCCGCCGCATCGGCACGTCGACCCTCTCGCTGTGGGACACGCTCCGCAGCCGCGAGGGCACGCGCCCGGCCTTCCGCGTCGGCCAGGTCGACGCCGAGCTGCTCGATGAGGAGCTGGTCGAGCTGTTGCGCGGCCAGGTGGGCGATGCGTTGAAGTACATTGGCGGTGGGACAGGAGGGCACGGGTCCGGCAGCTCGGTGCTGCACGACTGGGAGGCCGAGATCGCGCTGGCGTTGCGCGCCGTGCTGTTTCAGCTCACCGTGTGGGACCACGATGCGACGTACGGCGCTGCGCTGCAGAATCTGAGGTATACGGATGCGCGGCGCGATGGGCCGGCGCTGGTGCCGCCCAGCAGGTGGCAGAAGTCGCTGTATGGGCTGGTGACTGTGGGCGGAAGATATCTGTGGGCGAAGTGGGAGGACTGGCTGCTGGAGCAAGACGACGGGTTTGAGGGGCCGAGCCCGGCTGTTCGGCGATTATCGAGGTGGACCTCGACCCTGTCGACGGTACACGCGAGCGCGGCGTTTGCCTCGTTTCTGGTGTTCCTGCTGCACGGCAGGTATCGGACACTCCTGGATCGGGTGCTGCGCATGCGCCTGGCTCCGCCGACAAGCCAGGTCAGTCGCGAGGTGTCGTTTGAATACCTCAATCGGCAACTCGTATGGCACGCTTTTACCGAATTCCTGCTCTTCGTGCTACCCCTGGTGGGCATCAACCGGTGGAGACGCTGGCTGGCGCGGACGTGGCGCAGGACGAAAAGAATTGTGAGCACAGGCGGCGACGGCTCGAATGACGAAAAGAAGGGCGAATATGCGTTTCTGCCTGAGCGGACCTGCGCCATCTGTTATCAGGACCAGAACTCGGCGACGAGCGAGAACGAACTCATGGCTGCCGCGTCCAGCGGGGTCGTAGGATCGGCACAGACGGACATCACAAACCCCTACGAGGCGATTCCGTGTGGGTGCATCTACTGCTTCGTCTGCCTGGCAACGAGGATAGAGCGCGAAGAAGGCGAGGGGTGGGCATGTCTGCGGTGCGGAGAACTGATTAAGGAGTGCAAACCATGGAGCGGAGACGTGCTGGAGCCGGAAGTGAAATCACCACCTCACAAGACGGTGGTCTTTGCGGACGATGTGAAGACATCATCGGACGAAGAGGGCGCCAGGGAGGTGGCACATTCGCATGTCCTGGTGGAGGGAATATCCGAGGGCGACCTAGAGCACCTCGGTTCACGAACCTCCAGAGTGGCATTAGACCAAGAGGGCGGCTCGGACGACTCCGAGTCAGAAGACTACGAAGCGGAAGAGGATGAACTTGGCGCAGACGTGGATACGGAGAGTTAGCCGGCACCCCATCAGCAATACCCCAATTCATATGCAGCTAAAGGCCTTGCCGCAACGGTCTCCTTCCTGCCAGCTGCCCAGGCACTCGTTCGGCGAGCCAGGCAAATCGGCAAATGTCTGACCAATAAAGTCAATATACATGGAAGTTGACCGGTTTTCAACAGCGCACGCAATGGTGATTCAATGAAGTACACGGAGGCGGCACTGAGCTCTCAACATCCTGGGGCCAATCATCCGGCTGTGTTAGTTGCACACCGTTAGCCCCCCTGCACAAGCACCTCGTCTTCGTGGCTCACCTTGTGATTGACGGTCAATTTCTCCACGATCACCTCTTTTCAGTATCTGCATGGAGACTCACTGTCAGACTGCGGCAAACAGAAAAGGCTGGCCTTTCATTCAGCAACAATTCCCTGATCCACCGTGTCCAAGTATCAGTCAGTGCCTAAACCACCATCGACTGTAGGCTACAAGCATGGACCTCGATTCCGCGGCAGCGTTTGCTCCGATCCTGGATGCACAAGCTAACTCCGATGGCACGATGAAAGTCGAAAACCTATAACTCCACAGCCTGGTGGTTGCTTTGGCACTCTCTTACCTCGCTGGTAGACCGAGAAGCGGGACGCTTTGGAAGCGATCGAGCAGAAATATCAGAAGCTCTGGCTGATGGAAAGAATCTTTGAGTCTGATGCTCCTTCATGCTCAGAATATCCGCCAGCCTCGATCTCTGCGGATGAGCTGCGACTCAAGGTGCCCATGTTCTTCGGCCAGCAATCCCCTCTGCTCACCAGTTGGTTGCAGGATGCTGGCCTGTGCTAGGAACCATGGCATACCCGCAAGTCAAACCTCACCCGCGCAACCATCGGCTCCTGCTAATGGATGCCCAGCTATGTGAATGGTGTTCCGCATCTGGGCCACGGTTTCACTGTGTCGAAGGTCGACTTCACCGCGCGTGCTGCGAGGGCCGCTGGCAAGCGGACTTTGTATCCTCAGGGCTACCATGCAACTGGCATGCCCATCAAGGCCTGCGCTGACAAGCTGGCGAACGAGATTGCGTTGTTTGGAGCTATGTTTGAGGGCTATAGTGAAGTTGGTGATGCCGCCGAGACATCGGCTGATGCTTCTGCGGCGCCGTCTCGCCCGAAGGGCGACGTCACCAAGTTCACCAACCTGAAGAAAGATAGAGTCCTTGCTCAGTCAAAGTATGGACCGCGACCTCTAATTGTGTTGCAGGCAAGGCGGCTCTGAAAATCACCAAAGCGAAGTATCAGTTCCCAGTGATGATGTCTTTGGGCATTCCCCATGAGGAGATACACAAGTTTGCTGATGCCAAATACTGGCTGAATTACTTCCCTCAGTTCTGGCAGCAGCACCTCACCGAGTTCGGCTGTGGGATCGGCTGGCGCCGCAGCTTTATCACGACTGATATCAATCCGTACTACGACTCTTTCGTTCGCTGGCAGATGCGACGGCTCGAGGATCTCGGCAAGATCCGCTTTGGGAAACGGTACACTGTCTATTCCGCGAAAGACGGTCAACCGTGTCTGGACCATGACCGTGCTTCTAGTGAGGGTGTCCTAGTTAAGGAATATGTCGCTCTCAAGTGCAAGGTCATAAGCTGGGCTGCCCGAGTTCGAGAGATCATCTCGACGAGCAACAGTATTCCGAACGACGCCGATGTCTTCATGATTCCAGCAACTCTGCGGCCCGAGACTATGTACAGCCAGACTAACCTGTTTGTCTCACCAACTATCTCGTACGGCATCTTCAGGGTTTCAGAGACGTTCTTCTATCTCGCCACAGACAGAGCTGCACGCAACATGGCCTTTCAAGGCATATTTCCCGACTGGGGAGTCGTCCCCAAAGTCATGGAAATCCAGGGTTTGAGCTGGTCGGCTCAACCGCTCGTGCACCACTCAGCGCTCGGGATGTCGTCTACGTGCTTCCCAGGGACACAACCAAGGAGATGAAAGGGACAGGGGTCGTTACATCCGTGCCATCCGACAGTCCGGACGACTACGCCATGACGCGTGAGCTGTTCAAGAAGGCTGCATTCTACGAAGTTGAGCCGCACTGGGTGTGTCAGGAGATTTTGCTAATCATTGAGACATCCGAGTACGGCAACACAATTGCACCAACTCTTGTGGAGAAGCTGAAGATCATCTCGCCCAAGGACGAGAAACAGTTGCCTGAGGCGAAGGACCTCGCCTACAAAACCGGCTTCTATCAGGGCACCATGGTCTTCGGACCATTTTGCTGGCTTGCCCGTTCAAGAGGCGAAAACACGGATTCGCCAGCAGCTTCTGGACTCCGGGAATGCGTTCGTATACTGCGAGCCTGATGGCCTCGTGATTTCCCGCTCGGGAGATGATTGTGTTGCGGCATTCCTGGACCAATGGTTTCTGGCGTACGGTGTGGAAGAGGTTTGGCGAGATGACACCGTTGGTCACCTTCGCGGTGAAGATGGGCTTGGCTTCAATTGCTTCAACACGGTTACGAAACACTCTCTCGAGCAGACATTTGGGTGGATGAGAGAGTGGTCCGTCACTCGCCAGTACGGTCTTGGGATACAGATGCCTTGGGATCCGTCGCAAATGGTGGAAGGCCTGTCTGATTCCACCATCTACATGGCATACTACACCGTCGCGCATTTCTTGCACTCGGACATATAGGGGATCCAACCTGGAACGCGGGCATCACAGCGTCACAGATGACCGATAGTGTCTGGGACTACGTCTTTGCTCTTGCCGACAAAGCCTAGAGCGACATCCCCATTGCAACGCTGGACGCCATGAGGAGAAAGTTCAGTTACTGGTATCCCCTGGATGTCCGCATCAGCGGCAAAGACCTAGTCAACAACCACCTCATCTTCTTCCTTTACATCCATCAAGCAATTTGGGGCAAACGAGCACCAAGCTTCCTTCCAAAGGGCATCAGACTCAACGGCCACCTGATGTTAAATGGTGAGAAGATGAGCAAGAGCACCGGTAAACTTCCTCACCCTCACCAGTGCGGTGCACAAGCTCGGGGCGGATGCGACGCGGATTGCGCTCGCCGATGGCGGAGACGGTATTGACGATGCCAATTTCGAAGAGACGACGGTCAACGCGACGATTCTGAAGCTTTATGAGCTGAAGCGGTGGATTGAGCATGTCTGTCAACATGCGCGGTTGCTGGAACCTAGCGAAGAGTTCGGTCATGTACGAGCCACAGAGAAGCCGGAAAACGCCGACTCCATCCAGAGGACCGGAACTAAGAATTTCTGGGATGAGCTGTTTATGAATGACCTGAACACTTTGGTTCGGCAAACCGTTCAGGCGTACCAGCTGTGAGTCTATACAGCATTCAGCAGACTATGGCATTACTAACGGTAGACATAACAAATTTCAAGACGGCACTCAAATCTGGATTCTACGACTCACCGCTGCCCGTGATGGCTACCGTGTGGCTACTCACTCAGCATCGATTGGAATGCACCACGAGTATGTCCGCTACTATGTCGAAACCCAGGCGCTGATGGTGCCGACTACATTTGGAGAGAAGTTCTGATTAAGGTATGTGAAACCTCAAACACACATTTACACAGAACTTAAGTTGCCACGGTCTTCTGGAACGTCAGTCTAACTCAGTTCTCATAGCCCTCAACGATTCAACCCCAGACTTTTCCCGTGGTACCGGAGCCCAGCTTGAGGCTCGAGTCGATCTCCAACTACATCAAGGCAACGATAACCCGTGTCCTAGCAGCACACGCCGGTCAACAGAAGCGCTTGGCCAAGGGGAAGGGGGTGCTCTTTGACCCCAGCAAGGACAAGTGCTTAAGCATGTACGTGGCAACATCGTGGCCGTCGTGGCAGCAGCGGTATATCGATCTCGTACGAGACATGTTCGACGGAGTCACCCTCCGACGTCAAGAGCGTGGCAAAGCAAATGGACAAGGCAGACATGAAGAGGGGCATGCCGTTTGTGCAAGATCTCAAGCGCAAGCTGGAGTCTGGACAGACTGCCGACAGCGTTTTTGACAGAACGTTGGACTTCGACGAGGCAACGGTTCTCAAGGAGCTTGCCCCAGTCTTGCGATCGACTGTACCGAAGCACAAATCGGTTAATGTCATTGTTGTTGGGGAGCAAGGGCGGAACGGAGGGGCAGATGATGTCGCGAATAGGGCAGGCGCGATCTCACAAGTCCCCGGTTCCGCGGAGCCTGGCAACCCAGCGATCGAGCTTCTCAACGTGTGACGGGAAGATGGGGTGCAGCATGGACTTGACCAGAACGGAGGGTTGCAGGACTTTGGGCATTGGAAGAGCGTGCGGCAACAACCCGGAAGTCACTGGTGCACAGCAGTCGCAGCTGGCCGCTGCTGTAGGCACGGTGTCGGGAACCGTCATTACACGGAAGTTGCTCACACGCGACTTCCTGACACGAAACGATCCCCAATGCCGTTCCTCGAGGGTGACATGGCCAAGTACCTCTCCGGGCAATCTGCTAGTGGCACCCAAAACTTTGTATGCAAAAATCATCCTCTCGACTACCGCTTTTGACAGATGACCCGGGCCCTTGCACAGAGGGGTCGGTCACTCATGTGAACCCTCCAGGCTGCACTCCGCAGGTGCCCGCCGCATTTGCAGGCAAGCGCCCCAACTCCTTCTCTCGTTTTCTGTTGCCGTTAGAGATTACCATGCTGGTCGCGGGCTTTCACACTTCGGTTCTGCAGGCAAGGTGTGCCCACCACCTCAGAGCGAGCCCATGTGTGTGCCTTCCATTGTGACCTCAGTCCATTTCGATCTCCCGTTTCAACTCGAGCGCGCATGAATGATCCCACGCGTCAGGCACGTCAACCACATAACGCCCGCGCGGGCGGGAATTGAGACTCGACCCACCTCCATCGCCGCTTCTCAAGGACTGACTCTGTTCATGTCGTTGCGGGACTGACTGCAGCCGCTGGAGTCGGACTGAACGCCGAGTGCTGCCCGCATGCATCACGGCTAGTACAAGTGCTATCTTCCATGATGCGTCATCACCGTGCCCTGATGGACTCATGCACCGAAAACCCAAGAGGTTCCGTATTGTGTAGATATTCATACAAGGATGCAGTTTTGCGTTTCGGGTATATACTCCATGGTATACCTATCTTCAAAATATGAAGCGAAATGAAATGGAGCCCTTGTCCTCCCATGGCGCTCATCCCCAGACATCTACGTCCATGAGACCGGAATCGCTCGTGCAGAAAATCCTTGACCAACTAGCCCTCCCACCGCCACCCATGCCACCTCAGAAATCTCGCTGACAAACAGCTTAACAGCGCCGCTGAGGCCTCCAACCTTCCTGCTCTGGCTTCCGAGCCGGGTTTTGTTTGGAATAATGTAGGATTAGAAATGTTCCTTCCAGAAGCGGAAGCGAACCTCGCGGACGGTGGCCTCCTTAGCAGCCTTGTGGATGTCGCGAGCTGTTCAGACCTCGTTAGCACCATAATCATTTGTGATGGGTAAGGCGGATACACATACCAGCTGCTGACGGACCGCAGAAGTACACACCAACCGTGGTCCTCATGTTGCCCTCCAGGCCGTTGAGGTAGGTCCGGTCGAGGATGCCGTCGCGCATGCTGGTGAAGAGCTTGTTGAAGTTGGGGCGGCCAAAGTTGGTGCGCGACTTGAGCTCGGTGAGCGGATCGACCGAGGCGCCGACGCTGTTGAGCACAATGTTCTGCGTCGTGTCCATGTCGAGCTTCTGCGTCAGGTACGTGTGGATCTTGAGGAACTCGATGCCGCCCGAGCCGGGGATGCGCGCCGCCTCGCTGGACTGCTCCTCCAGGGACGAGAGCAGCGTCTGGAACCACTCGAATGAGGTCGTGTCCTTGCACACCCAGATGAACTCGACACGGCGCAGGCGCGTCGGCGGGTTGGGCCCGTTGCGCAAGTGCCAGATGTTCTTGAGAATGGACGCCCACGGAGTGACGCCAATACCGGTGCCGATCAGAACCGCGATTTCGTTCTCGAACACATCCTCGGCGGGGGCACCGTACGGCCCGTCGATGCGGATCGAGGGCATCTGCTGGCCGTTCTGCAGCGCCACTTCGTACATGCCCATGGGATCGACGCCCTCGTACAGCTTGCTCTGCGCGCCACCGGCACCCACTCTGTCGCCGAGCGCCCGGGTGAAGTCGCCAACCTGCCGGATGTGGATCGAGACATAGGGGTCGTACGGGCACGAAGTGATGGTGAACGGATGCCACTGGTACTTGGAGACCGAAGGCACCTGAATGAACAGCCACTGGCCGGCCTTGTACTTGAACGACGGCTTGTTGAACTGGATCTCAACCGCATCTGAAAAACATAATCAGCCATTTGCGTCTGAGCTCGATCATCTGGCCACGCTTACCATAGGGGTGCCTGATGACACGGGTGATCTTGGTCTCGCGCATGGCACGGATCTCGCGGTACAGGCGCTCCAGGAGGTAGAAGCCGCCGGTCCACAACTCCCATCTCCAACCCAGGTAGCCGATGCAGTGCGTCCAGTAATCGTCGCCCGCAAACGGCGAGAATCCATTCGCCGTGTCGCGCACGAAGCAGCCGACGGTGTGGGTGTACAGGGCGAGGAAGAAGGGGATGAAGAGGTGGTGCGTGTACCAGAAGGTCTCGAACGACTGCTGCCTGATGCGGTGGTGCGCCGAAGTGTACATCAGGAGCATGCAGAGCAGCATGACGTGGCCGGTGATGCCGCCCGGCTGAGCGTAATGAATCTGCAGGGCAGTCACCGGGCGAATCTGCGTCTTCTCAACATTGAAGAAACTATTCAAGGTTAGCCAGCGCTCTCCCTTCCCAAGACACCAACAACTTTCACTCACTTGACGTAATGCGAGGCGGTGTGGATGATGGCGAACAGCAGCAGGGAGTAGGCGAGCTGCCGGTGCATCCAGATGTTCTCATCGAGCGGGATGAACCTGATCTTGGGCCGGAAGAACCGCATGATGGTCCTGCACACAGGGAGCAGGATGAGCATCCCGTCCACGCTCAGCACCAAGCCTGCACCTCGCGACAGCCACACCGAGTACTGGAGCGTGTTCAGACCCGCCAGGCGCGGATCCGCCGCTTGCTTGTACCTGCACGATATCTCGTCAGCCGTCTGCGTCCATGGCTTCACCCCACACCACCGCCCAGCAGCCAGGAGAAGCATACCATCCATAGGCGAAGATACCCCAGTGGAATGTCCAAAACAGAAAATGGAATAACAGCTTGGTGGGCGTAAACTGCTTCTTAAGCAGCGTGAGAAGCCCCATGTTGCCAATCGATCCCTCCTCTTATTCCCGTGCGATAGGGAACTCGACGCGACAGTGTCGACCTGCGACCGGGGGTGTTGGTCTCGACTCCTCAAGCTCGGCTCGGTGCTGTGTCCTCGACGGATGGGACCGGGTATCGCGGTCCCAACTCCGGATTCGACTCGCCCTCGCACAGTCGCACAAGTATTAATTATGAGGTCGTCGTGGTCGTATCGCCCACACCGATTCCAACACAGCACGACGCAGCAAAAGAGAAAAGTAGAGGTCAAAGCTAGAGGCCTGCTAGAAACGAAGAAGAAAAGAACGGTCTGAGCCAGCAGCTGAAGGAAGGGAAAGGAAGGACACGGACGAGAGGCGCGCTCGCTGAGGAGGGTCTCGTTTCTTTTGCCTCACCAAAAGAGGGACAAGTAAGAGGAGGAGGGAAAAGAACGGGTGAGCGACGGGGAGGTGATGTGCGGGTGGCGGGGGCCTGGTCATAAGAGACCGGTCCCACTAGCGACCCAAGTGATGCAACGCGCCTCTCTCCCGTCCAACCCCCGGCGCGGCGCAGGGATGCGAACCAGCAGCTGGGGTAACCTTCAAAGCAGGGGCCCGGATGCGACGGCAGCAAAAGCCGTGCACGCTCTCTCCGTCTCTTTTTCCTCGTGGTGCAGAAGCCTATCGTTGCACTGTACAGCTCGAGTCGTTGAAGAGGGCACAGTAGGAAGCAGTTGAAACCGTTAAACAGATCCGGGCGATCGCCCTGTCAGCCCTGTTTGCCTCCTCCTCGGGTATGTCGCCCCCTTGGGCGAAAGTCGACAGTGGGCGTACTGTGCAGCAAGAAAAAGCACTGCAGAGATAGATGTCTGACATGCGACGGCCAAGACCTCGTGGTGGGGCGGCAGGGAGCGGAACGGGAGAAGTGCTGGAGAAGGCGCCGAGGAGCTTCCGATTGAGTGGGATTATGCTGGTAGATCAGACGTTGGAGGCGGTTTCGGGTGCTGCTAGAGGGTGTGTCAGATGCTGCGGACCCAGCAGATGGTTGTTAGCAGCTGTCGTGAGGAGCGGCGCCCTCGAGTTGAGACGGCAGATGTTAGAGGCGCTTGGACGGCAAGGGGCTCGCTCGAGGCGACGTTCGATGTTTCGGCTGTGCAGGGGTCGCGTCTCCCGAATCGGACGGGAAGTTATTGGAGGCGGGGTGGGGGCAGTTCAGAAGTGAGTTGAACTGTCGTCAACTCGGTCTGACTGTATTGCTCAACATCGCGATGTTTCCATGCGACAGCAAGAGAGAAAAAAAAAGGCGAGTCAATGGCTACTAGTACAGAGGTCGTTGCAGACGGCGAGGCGGCAGCGGCCTGAAGTCGACCAGACCCTTCGCTAAGAATAGCTTCGTCGACAGCCCACACGTGGTTGGCTGCTGCCCTGGCCTCCGGGCGCTTACACAGGCGAGACAGGGACCGCTTGGATGCCGACGGACAGGTTCGTTTCGAGAAATTGGGAATGCCATGGCCCGCTAGGCGATTTTGAGGCATCTCTCTCAACGGCGCTCACCAATCAGAGACAACTGGCCTGCAAAGACCCTGACGGTGTGCCTGCTCAATGCGGCATGGCGTGGGGCTTGTCTCGGCACCTTGCATGCCCGCATCGTGCATCGACCTCAACACGATCCTCATCCTCATCCTCCTTCGCGCACTCAGCCAGCCAAGGCCGCTGAGACCATAAAGCCCTTAGCTAGACGGACACTCCCAGCCACAGGCAACTCTTTCGGAGCGGTATCTATCAGTCAGGAACGTGCCAATCAACGCTCCCCTTTGTTTCCACTTCCGCATCGGGGACCCCTAATCTTCCTCATGGAAGACCAAGCTTGAAGATTCCGGTTTCGAGCCAGGGGGGTTCGTCAGATGTTTGCACAACCCACCAACCTACCTCTGTCTCTGCGGGCTCCTTCGTAAGCTTCAACGCTTACTGTGTAGGCCAGGCTGACGCAGCGTAACTATTGGCCAGAATGGCCTACAGAGGCGCGGAAGCTGCACTTACACTACCCTACTACACTACCCTACCCTTTCACGCGATGTGTGCTGCCGCTGAGGGATGAGGCACAGGGCGTCCCGGCCTTCCTTCCGCGACAGCGGGTAGGTGGACGACGCCCCTACGCTGGATCGGGGCAATCTGAAGCAAATGTTCCGCTCCTTGTACGCTCGCCCGGGCGGTTCCCCATGACCGCCTGCCGGAGAATGCCATGCAGTAATGCAGGGCCTCGACGAAGGTCCCGCCCGCGTCCCATAATGCCGGCCATCCGTGGCACCCCAGGGCGGCTGCACAGGCCCTTTTGGCGCCGCACCAGCACCTTGTTCGGGGTTGCAACATTGCTTGTGAAACCGTCAATCTCGGGTCAGCGAGTCGCAGGCTGGAAACCAGGCTCCCGCCGGCTGTGTCGGTATCCGTCCGCAGGCGAGCATCGCTTGTGACGGGGAGCAACGTAACCAAGCAGGCGGGCGGGCGGGCGGTTTCTGTTCGGCGACGCGGAGAAAGAAGTTGCTGCAGGGCGAGACGCGAGGGCAAGCCGAGGGGTGTCTGGGCCTGGCACGATGTGTTCGTTTTCGGGAGCGGTGCCACGGGAAGTCGGAGAAACCTCGCGAGCGGAAGTGGCCGCACACTTTCCTCCACCGAGTGAGAGCCGACGTAGAGAATATTCCGATGGCGACGGCGATGGTATGTTGGGGTACAAGCACAAAATAAGAAGAGCCGAGAGATCGAAGGTCGTCGCAAGGGACGGCCGGGTCTCTCAATATAAGCTTTTTGTGGCATGCACACCTGCAGCGAGCTGCACACCTGGCCGAGAGCGATCCGGGTCGTGCCGCACGTGGGGAATCGTACGATGGCAGAAATCGTACGATGGCTGCGTCTCGTGCCTGAACACCCCCCAAGCCACCTGGAACGCTGCCTGGGGTTATAAACCCAACGCATGCCCTGCTCAACTGCCTTCTGTATTCTCACATAGTACAGCCTGTATTGGGCCTCTGGGGACGAAATCTGAGCAGCCGTCTCGCCATGTTGTCTTGGTCTCGAGCAAAAACACATACATAGCCATTGCCTCGCGGTCATGTCACCCACCCTAGCTGCTGTGAGTTCGTGAGAAGAGATGAGTACCCGAATAGCCATGGACCAGGTACTAGAGACAGCGATGCGAGAGGAGGGCAACGGGCTGGTAGAAAAACAACAACCAAGGGATAACCTATCTAGGTAGTAGGCCTCTTGAACGTCTGGGAACAGGGTGATAGCGGGACACAAGACACGGTCTCTCTCGGTGGCCGAAAAAAAAAATCAGCGACACTTGACTGGTGACATGGAGAAAAACCCGTATTTTGTGTCCCTGTTCATTCTGACCATGGTGAGGTTCAGGCCATGCTGTGATAGTGTGGCTAGAAAACCGATTCACCTGGAGAATGAATGGCTTGCGCGGCTTCACTTTCAAGCGCGTGGCTGAGCTTCAGAGAGCGCGCGCGCGTAAGCTCTGATTGGCCATAGCCCTGCGGTCTTGTTGGCGTTGGCGGGGAAATTCGAGCCACAGCGAACCGCACCGACGAGCCGCCCACCATAAGCCCAAATGGCGGTTGCCCCACCAAATCTTGGGCGGCCTTTCGTCACTGCGCAATGCGGGCTCCATCCTGGCAGGCAGGGACCTAATCAGGCACCGTTGGCCCCAAGACTCCCTCCCGCTGCAGAGCGGCTTCAATAGGGGCACGATACCTTAGTACCTTACCTACCTACATACCTCCCATCTCTTCCTACCGCTGCACCACCACAACCCGAACTGGCTGGATCGTGGTGGCCCCAATATCCTTGCGGACGTTTTGCGGGTGGATTGTCCGAGTAACACGCGCATGACAGTGACAGGCCCGCCATGGTGAGCTACCACCGCCGAGCTGGCATTCCCCCCCGCGCAACCGGCTCCCGGACATGGCTGACAACGCTGCGTTTCGCAGGGTATCACTCGACGTGCAAAGGACAAGGCCGCGCGAGCCGACCGCTCCGCCGGCGGAACCGGCCAGGCGAGCGGCGGCAAGCCCAAGAAGGCCACTTTCGATACGACCAAGAAGAAGGAGATCGGCGTATCCGACCTGACCCTGCTGCGCACCGTGTCCAACGAGGCCATCAACGAGAACCTCAAGAAGCGATTCGAGGGCGCCGAGATCTACACCTACATCGGCCATGTCCTGGTGTCGGTCAACCCCTTCCGCGACCTCGGCATCTACACCGAGCAGGTGCTCGACAGCTACCGGGGGAAGAACCGGCTCGAAATGCCGCCTCACGTCTTTGCCATCGCCGAGTCTTCCTACTACAACATGAAGGCGTACAAGGAAAACCAGTGCGTCATCATCTCGGGCGAGTCCGGTGCCGGCAAGACGGAGGCGGCCAAGCGCATTATGCAGTACATTGCCAACGTCTCGGGCGGCGAGACGGGCGACATCCAGCAGATCAAGGACATGGTGCTGGCGACCAACCCCCTGCTGGAATCCTTCGGCAATGCGAAGACGCTGCGGAACAACAACTCGTCGCGGTTCGGCAAGTACTTGCAGATCCACTTCAACGCGCAAGGCGAGCCCGTCGGTGCCGACATCACGAACTACCTGCTCGAGAAGACGCGCGTGGTTGGTCAGATTGCCAACGAGCGCAACTTCCACATCTTCTACCAGTTCACCAAGGGCGCATCCCAGCACTATCGGGAGACATTCGGGGTGCAGAAGCCCGAGACGTACATCTACACCAGCAGGTCAAAGTGCTTCAATGTCGACGGCATCGACGACTTGGCCGAGTACCAAGACACGCTAAACGCCATGAAGATCATCGGCCTGTCTCAGGCCGAACAGGACAGCATCTTCCGAATGCTGGCCGCCATTCTGTGGACGGGCAACCTGGTCTTCCGCGAGGACGACAGCGGATACGCCGCCGTGTCGGATCAGTCGGTGGTGGACTTCTTGGCCTACCTGCTCGAGGTCGATTCCGCAAGTCTCATCAAAGCAATCACGATTCGGATTCTCACGCCGAGGAACGGGGAGGTGATCGAGTCCCCCGCCAATGTGGCCCAGGCGATGGCGACGAGGGACGCCCTTGCAAAGGCCATTTACAACAACTTGTTCGACTGGATTGTGGAGCGGGTAAATCAGTCGCTGAGGGCGCGGCAGGCGACGGCGAACTCGATCGGCATTCTTGACATTTACGGCTTCGAAATTTTCGAGAAGAATAGTTTCGAGCAGCTCTGTATCAACTACGTGAACGAGAAGCTGCAGCAGATCTTCATCCAGTTAACACTGAAGGCAGAGCAGGAAGAGTACGCGCGGGAGCAGATTAAATGGACACCCATCTCCTACTTCGACAACAAGGTTGTGTGCGACCTGATCGAGTCCATCCGGCCGCCTGGTATCTTCTCGGCCATGAAGGATGCCACCAAGACTGCGCATGCCGACCCGGCCGCCTGCGACCGCACCTTCATGCAGAGCATCAACGGCATGTCGAACCCTCACCTCACTCCGCGGCAAGGCAACTTCATCGTCAAACATTATGCCGGCGATGTCGCGTATACCGTTGACGGTATCACCGACAAGAACAAGGACCAGCTGCTGAAGGGCCTTCTCAACCTCTTCCAGGTCAGCCAGAACAAGTTCGTCCACACACTCTTCCCCAACCAGGTCGACCAGGACAACCGCAAGCAGCCTCCATCCGCGGGCGACAGGATCAGAGCATCGGCCAACGCACTCGTCGAGACGCTCATGAAGTGTCAGCCTTCGTATATCCGCACCATCAAGCCGAACGAGAATAAGTCACCCACCGAGTACAGCGTTCCCAACGTCCTCCACCAGATCAAGTACCTCGGTCTCCAGGAGAACGTGCGCATCCGGCGCGCCGGTTTTGCCTACCGCCAGTCCTTTGAGAAGTTCGTTGACCGCTTCTTCCTGCTGTCGCCCGCTACCTCGTATGCTGGCGAGTACACGTGGCAGGGGTCCTACGAGGCGGCCGTCAAGCAGATCCTGAAGGACACGAGCATTCCGCAAGAGGAATGGCAGCTCGGCGTCACCAAGGCCTTCATCAAGTCTCCTGAAACACTCTTCGCGCTCGAGCACATGCGAGACCGGTACTGGCACAACATGGCGACGCGTATCCAACGCATGTGGCGAGCCTACTTGGCCTACAGGGCCGAATCGGCCACGCGTATTCAGCGGTTCTGGAGGAAGAAGCGGGTTGGCGCCGAGTACCTCCAACTCCGGGATGAGGGTCACAGGGTCCTGCAGGGCCGGAAAGAGCGCAGGAGGATGAGTATTCTCGGGTCTCGACGGTTCCTCGGCGACTACCTCGGCATCAACGCGAGCAACGGGCCCGGAGCCCAGATCCGGAGCGCCCTCCAGCTTGGGAGCAACGAGAAGGCCGTCTTCTCATGCCGCGGCGAGATCCTCGAAGCGAAGTTTGGCCGGTCCAGCAAACCGAGTCCCAGGATCCTCATTGTGACCAACAGCAAGTACTACGTCGTGGCACAAGTCATGGGTCAGAACCACCAGGTCCAGATCATGGTAGAACGGTCATACCCCCTGGGCGCCATCAAGTTTATTGGCGCGTCGACGAGTCGCGACGACTGGTTCTCACTGGGAGTGGGTTCACAACAGGAGGCCGACCCGCTGCTCAACTGCGTGCTCAAGACGGAGATGTACACGCAAATGGAGAGGGTCATGCCCGGCGGATTCAATCTGAAAATTGGGGATACGATCGAGTACGCCAAGAAGCCTGGCAAGATGCAGCTCGTGAAGGTGCTGAAGGACGCGCCCACGGCGGTTGACTTCTACAAGAGCGGCGCCGTGCACACGCAGCAGGGAGAGCCGCCAAGCTCCGTCTCCCGGCCAACACCCAAGGGCAAGCCGGTGCCCCCAAGACCAATCACCCGCGGTAAGCTCATCAGGCCCGGTGGGCCTGGCGGCAGACCGTCCAGGGTCCCCGTCAACCGCACACCCCAGGCCCGGCCATCAGCTGCTGCGACGGCGTCCTCACGGCCCGTCCCTCAGCCACAGGCGGCAGCGGCCGCCGCCGCGGCATCTGTCAACATTGCTTCGCATGTGCGGCAGCAATCTAACTCGTCGGCTGCTCGGCCTCCACCTCCGCCACCCCCCGCCGCCCCGCCTGCCAAACCGAAAATTATGGCCAAGGTGCTGTACGACTTCGCTGGCCAGAAAGACAACGAGCTGTCGATTAAAGCGGGTCAGGTCATCGAGATCGTGCAGAAGGAAACCAATGGTAAGTCTGACCGCCTCGGTACGCTAATTGACCATCACTGACTTTTGCTTTCTCGTTTGCCAGGCTGGTGGCTCGCTAAGACACCCAACGGGCAAGCATGGGTCCCCGCGGCGTACGTGGAGGAGCAAGATGCGGCGCCTGTCGCCGCGCCGCGCCCTCCCCCGCCCCCTCCGGCCGTCAATGGCTCTGCGGCGAGGGCGAAGCCAGCGGCGCCACAGCCTCCCGCGAAGCGCCCGGCGGCGGGCAAGAAGCCTGCCGGGCTGCAGGCGCGCGACTCGGGTATGAGCTTGAACGGGTCGGACAGCAGCAGGAGCAACACGCCGACGCCGAGCCTGGCGGGCAGCCTGGCGGACGCGCTGCTGGCGAGGAAGAATGCCATGGCGAAGAAGGATGAGGATGATGATTGGTAGTTGTTTTAGAGCCTTCTGCTTTGAGCAGGTTGTCGAGTGACGAGATAAAGAGTCTTATGATGGTTAACTTGGCTTGCTCTGCCCCGTGGCCGAAGCTGAGATGTGAGAGTTAGGTAGGCTTGAAGCTCGGCGCACCCTGACCATTTCACTTCATCACAAGCATGTTTCGCGATGTGCATATGTTTAGGATTTCAATGGTGCTGCGAGCGACTCAACCGGCATCCTCCCTGGTCAAGTTCTTCCGCCTTCGGATCAGCTCGGCCAACGGCACGTCGTCGTCCTGGCCGGCCGCAGGTATGACCGTCTCTTCAACCTCCTCGTCCACACCATAGTCCCAAAGACGGTCGCCATCGGAGTTGGTCCAAAGGGGGCGCCCCACCCACTCATAGTCCTCGCCAGCTCCGTCTCTTTTCCCACCGCCTAGTGGCAGCTCGTCCACCTCCTCCAACTCAGCAATGATACCAGACCGCTGGTTGCTCTGCCGCGCGTGGGCCCTCTGCCTCCGCAGGAAGTCCTCTTCCTGCCGTCGGGCAAACGCCTCCTTCACCTCTTCCGGCGTGCGGTACTCGTCGTATCTTTCATCGAGATGCTGCTGCTGCTGCTGTGTCGCCGCCGCACCGGGCCACCCGCCCCTCTTAGCCCGCCGCGTCTTCTCCAGATCCGGAGGTGGCCACAAGCCCGGCAAATCATTGAAGCCGTTCTCCTCCCACTCCCAGCCTGTGCCCTTCCCGGGCGTGTCGTTGGCAATCGTCGGCGCGCCGCCAAAGACAGGCAGGAACCACCGCAGCGGATTCCGCGTGCCCATGGCCTGCGACATGTTCGCGAACACGCCCACGTCGTAGGGGAACTCGATCCGCTCCAGCCGCTCCCGCAGCGCAGCATCATCGTCTCCCCAAAACCCCCCATCCCCGTCACCACCACCACCACCACCACCACCACCGCCCCCATCGTAGTCGTCCATCCGCGCCAGCACCGCCTCATGCCTCTCCACCTCCCAGTCCTCAATCATGGTACTGTTCCACACCCACCCGCGCACCGTCGTGTACAACAACACCGCCAGCGCGAACGCCGTCGCGGCATCCGCCAGCGCCAGCACGGTCAGCCCGACCAGACTGGACAGCGACGGGCCGAGGTAGGCAGGCAGGCGGCGCGCCGCCCACACGGCCGCGCCGCGCTGCCACAGCAGGCGGGCCAGGTACCACAGCGCCAGGTTGGTGTAGACCAGAAAGCGCAGGAAGTGGGGGAAGGTCTGGAGGGACACGCAGTTGCCGGTCCAGGGGCAGTGGTGGTCCATCCTGGGGATGCAGCGCGCGCAGTGGCGGCAGTGGTGCGCGCGCGGGGGCTTCGGGGCGGCGCATTTCTTGCACCAGCGGGCGGGTTTGTACGGGTCGATGGGGGTCGGGGTGGTTGCAACTGAGTTCGGGCGGAGGTCTGGGTCGGCGTCGTCGGGGGAGGAGGAAGAGGAGGAGGACGGGAAGCGGTATCGGCCCGGGTCGACGGTGCAGGCGCGGTAGTAGGTCCACCAGACGCAGAGCAGCAACAGGTTGAAGGTGATGGTCTCGCGGCGGGTGAGCGGGCCCGGGTCGAGGGCGGGATCGCTGTGGAAGAGGTACTGCGAGTAGTAGCCCTGCACGGCGATCAGCGCGCACACGGCGGGGATGTAGAGCAGGTGCAGCCCCGGCGTCGACGGGCCGGTCTTGGGCGAGGTCATGGTCGGGCTTGTGCTGGACGGGCCATGGGAGGGCGCTTTCTGTTGCCCTGAGGTTTGGGGTTGAAGAGCTGCCGTGTTGTCAGAGACACGGCACTAACTAAACGTCATGGAAGTTTTGGGCTGCCGAGACCTCTCGTATCCTGCCAAACACGCAGCTGCTTCCCGTGCTTGTTCAGGGGTTGGACCGGGGTGCAGGCCGCTAAAAAATGGAGCACTGATCGATCGGCAACAGGGGTTGCTGAATTCACCCGAAGCTCAGTCATCAACCACAACCTCATCAGACAATACATACACTAGTGTTCATATGGAACTGCCAACAACGGCAGGATGAGAGACATCCATTTCGACCTCACCCTACTTGAGAACCGCCCATTGAACGATCACGGAGTGGAGTTGATGCATCCCAAGTCACTCACACTCAGTCGACTGGGGCGCCCCACGGCGCTCAGCCCCTGACCAAGCTTTACATAGGAGCTGTACTGGGCCTCGAGTATGGCGAACCAGCTGACGGCGCTGTGGTAAGAGGATGCCCCTGCAATGCACAGTTTCTACCCTACCTTTGAACGGTGCCTGACTTACTTCCACTCACATGCAGCGCCGTCGCCTCCTTTCTGTGGCTCGCCAACAGCCTGGAAGACCACCAGATCATCGAGCAGCCCCGTCTTTCGTCTCTGCTGGTGCTCCTCATCGCATCCGTGTCGTCGTATGTCGTCAGCTTCTTTGCCGTGTGGCTCCCCGGTGCCAACGGCAGGTTCGGTGAGCATACCACTCCTCCCTTGTTGGCATGGATTGCCTACCTAGGTACTGACCCTCGAGTTGCAGATGACGAGCTTGGCCCGTTGAAGCTCGCTCGTGCGAACCTGCCCAAGAAGCCGCGGCGGTATTTTCTGCCCTTGTTAGTCATCTGCATCATCCTGCGACTGGAAGCCTTTCACCGCGTGACTTTCGATCTCCAGTGTTCGAAGCCCGGTGTTCAGGTCAGTGACGTTGCTCTCACTCCCTGGTTTTTTCTGTCCTTAGATGCTCATGGTACCTACGTACGTAGGCATGCCTCCCATTGGTGATTGTCCTGTACGAGCTGTTGCCAGGCCGCAGGATGCGTTTGAGGACTGCCGAGGAACAAATCGACAAAGACTATGACGACTTCGGCATGACCGTCTTTGACGCTCTAGGTGCCTGGATCCACGAGTCCGGGGCCTTGGTGCTGGCTGGTGTTGCGATGCTCACCTTGGGCACTTACCTGGTTGCATCGCGGGATCTCCCCTCCACCTTCTTCTGTGCCGGCCCAGATCGCAGTGTTCTCGTTCTCTCTTTGCAGTGGGCTGGCCTCGTGCTGGACGCAACCATCATCATCGTTGCATGGCGTATCCTTGCCTGGGCCCGGACAACCAAATCCCGTCTGAGAACATTGAGCGGCGTTCTCCTAATCGCATCCTTGGGAGTCGGGCTTGCCTACTGGACTTCGCACCGAGTCCTGCACCCACGGCTGAGCAGCTATCACTTCCGGAGCCTCGACTCACTTTACGTCTTCGACGTCGTCGTAGACGGCCTAGCATTCTCCGCCTTCCTCGTCGCTACCAGCCTGCTTGCGACCGAGGGGAGCCCACTCTCTCAAGTGGGAATCATCACCTTTTCACTAGGACTCGTATTGGCCGTTCAGAAGACGAGGCTGGTCGGAACATGGGAGAACATCTCACCTGGCGGCACCTACTTTGCCCTGATGTGCATTTGCCTCGGCTTCTCGTTATTTGTCTATGTCAACAACATCCGCTCTGTTGTTTTCATGCACCGGGCTTTTGTGGTTTTCCTCCTCGTTCTGCTCACAACGGCCGCGACCATCTACACGCCGATCAAGGCATTCCGGGTCATCGATAACCACCCTCTGATGGAGATCATCTACGATGCTAGGACGGAGGCCGACCGCTGGCTGCGCCATGCCACCGTCAGCGACTCGCTCCCTGTGGCGGTTCAGGAATACCAAGAGCGCCACGGCGGCCGAACCCCACCCCCTAAGTTCGACATCTGGTACGAATTTGCCAAGGAACGCCGCTCTGAGATCCTCGACCATTTCCCCCAGATCGAACACGACCTCCTCCCGTTCTGGGGCGTGCCGCCGTCGAAAATCAAAGAGGACGTCCGCCGTGCCGCCGCGCTGCCCGACATGGCCATGCTTCGGTTTCAAGGGGGCATGGCTCAGCACAATCTTCCTGCAACAAGTCCCTACAAGCCCGTGATGGATGGCATGCTTGACTTGGTGAAGGCCTTTGCCAAACATCTCCCCGACATGGAACTCACCATCAACTTGGACGAACGCCCACGGATCCTCGCGCCTTGGGCCGACGTGCAGAGGCTGAGGCAGACGGCATCCCGGAAGCGCGTAAGCAGGCTGCTACCCAGAGACTCGCCTTCTATCAATGGCATGCCCGAGGCGCAGCCCGCAGTCAGCGACAACTCTGCGGTAAGCCAAAACTTCACGTCGGTGAGAGCGCTCCGTGAGATGACGGCTCTTGCCTGCCCACCGGGCACCAAGGCACGCGCAGCAACCCACTGGGACATCCGGGACTTCTGCGATGCCTGCGCCAAGCCGCAGTCTCAGGGCCCCTACCTGATCAACTGGCCGCTGTCGCAGGACATCTGCCACCAGTCGGATCTGCTTCGCCTGCACAGCTTCCACATGACATCCCCCCAGCTCCGACCCCTGCAGGAGCTGCTCCCCGTCTTCAGCAGGGCGAAGACCGACAGCTACAGCGACATCCTCCTGCCGCTGCGGCGCATCAGCGAGCCACCCGAACCGCCCACCGATGCCTTCGACATGAAGTACAAACAACTGTTCTGGCGCGGGAAGGTCGACCGGCCCGTGTCCAGCCACGAGCTAGTCCGCGGCGGCCACCAAGAGCGCCTCGTCCACACCCTCAACACCGCCGCGCGCTCGGAGAGAACCAGGCTCCTGCTGCCCAACAGGGACAAGTGGGCGTTCGAGCAAGTCCCCACAGCCCAGCTCAACAGCCTCCTGCCGATCGACGTCGCCTTCACCAGCTACACCGCGTGCAAAGCCTCCGGCGGCGGCGGCGGCTGCGACGCGGCAACCAAGGAATTCTCCACCAAGCCTGAGGACGCAGAACCGCTGCGGAACCAGTACGTCCTGGTCGTCGACAGCGACAACGGCCCGCCGCGCGAGTTCCTGCGCACGCTGCGGTCCGGCAGCGTGCCCTTCTACGGGTCCGTCTTCCGCGAGTGGTTCACCGAGCGCCTGCGGCCGTGGACCCATTTCGTCCCCGTCGACCTGCGCTTCCACGCGCTGCACGGCACGCTGGCGTACTTCAGGGGGATTCAGGACGGCGTGAAGGAGACGGACCTGCGCCAGCTGAATGGGCGGGAGGTGGTCATGCCCGGGCGGGGGGATGATGCCGAGTGGATTGCGGAACAGGGGCAGCGTTGGGCGGAAAAGGCGCTCAGGAGGGAGGATATGGAGGTGTATTTGTTTCGGCTGCTGTTGGAATGGGGCCGCGTCGTGGATGATAAGAGAGATGAGATTGGGTTTGTATCACGATAGGGTTTGGGATCTTGCTTGTATGATGGGCTGGATAATTGTTTTGTTGTTTTTGGTATATCGTCTTGTACTTCCTCTGGATTCTGAGACCATCAGGCCGTCGGCGTTCAGGTGTCTGCTACCTACGTTGCATGTCAGCGGGGAAGTGCTTCATCCAGGTGTTATAGCGTCTCCTTCAACAGCGAATGCTGCGGGTGCCCCATCGCCCTGATCTGAATGTGCATGCTCTCCAGCACACGCCCCTTGAGATCCACATCCTCAATGTCTGCACCCGAAAACAGACCATGAGCGCTCGTGAAATCATAGTTCTTCAGGATGTTCCACATCCGCATGATCTCATCCGCGCTCAGCGGAATCATGTTTGGGATACTCCACAGAAAACTGAACGTGTTGACTCCCTCAGGCCGCTCCCTCGGATTTCCCAGCGCGTCAACGCTCCAGTTGCTCCGCCCGGCCGGTGTCATCATCAGCGTGTCCGCAGTGAAGAGATGCCCTTCGTAAAGCAGAACCACTACACCATGTCAGTTGCTTTCTCTCAAGTTCTTCGCCACTCATAAACAGCAGTATGAACGTGTCCACCTACAACTCCCCGGAAAATGCCCTCCCAGCTTGATCACCCGCACCCCCGTATCGACGCCATCCACCACAATCCGCGTCTCCGTCTCCACCAAAAACACTTGCCTCGCCTCGCTACGCCGCGCCAGCCACCCCTTGTCCTCGGCAGCAAGATACACGGGGCAGCCAAACCGCTCGGCCCACTCGAGGTGCGTCGAGTAGAAGTGCGGGTGCGAGATCACCATCGCCTTGATCCCGCCCATGTCCTGCACTTTGCCCACCGTCGCCTCGTCCAGGTAGGCCACGCAGTCCCACAGCACGTTGCCCGCCGGCGTCGCGATCAGCATGGCGCGCTGGCCGATGGCGAACTGCGGTGCGGTTCGGATCGAGGTGAATAAGGGTTGGTGACCGGCGGACTCAATGAAAGTAGAAGCAGAGGAAGAGGAAGGAGAGGGTGGATATGGGTGGAACTCGTTGTGGTGGCCGCCCGCGTCGCGCAGAGTTGAGAGCGTGGTGAAGCTCTGGCCCGACGGCGGCGTGTACTGCCGGGGGTCATCGCAGATGAAGCATGTTGTCAAGGCTGTGCGGTTGGCAGTGGCATGCTGCGTGCCGCAGGCGTTACACACGAGGTAGGATGAGCTGGGGGAGGCCATTGTTCCTGATGCGCTGAAGTGATGGGAAACTACGAATATTTCAGCTGTGTTTGTAAGAAGTGTGCTATTGAACAATTCCAGCGTTGATGTTCTCTGCGCTGGAAGCAAAGCGGCTACTTTGCAGGAATCAGGTGGAACACACAAGACTCATCAGTGTATTGGGAAAGTGACGCAAGCTACCTAGGTAGCGTGCCGCTGACCGCTAACATCACATGTCCAGGTCCAGACGCTGTGAAAGTGGGAGAATGAGGAGTACTGTGTAAGACGGACTCAGACGGAGTAATGTGTTTCTGGCCGTTGTCACCTTGCCAAACGCGGGGGAGTGGCTGGCAGGTAAAGCTACACGTCATGGGGAAAGCAACGGGCCGGGGCTCACGGGGGGGTCACTGATTTTCGGCGATAAGACACTCACTTACATGCTTCTCCTGCAAGAAAAGGGGTACTAAGGGGGACGAATAACAAACCCTCTTCACCAAGTACAGGTGTCCAGAACCCGCTGCCATCAGAGGCTCACTCCAGACATTCATTTCACAGCTTTGGATTTGAACGCCCTTCTTGTCTTGCGAGTATGGCCCCCCCACCAGTTGTCACTGACTGGCTGTGATTGTTGACAACGATGGCTGCACGGCGGTGGCTTTTTGTTAGCCTTGGCTTTCAATCCACCGCAACCGAAGTGACAAAGCTGCAGGCTGCAGCTGCTGGTAGCCTTCATGACGCGAGACATACAGGAAGACTCCGAGGAATTTGCCGTCCGACAGGCTCTCGCGACCGAACGTCCCGTTCAGCTGGACCCGGATCCGATCTCCCCACCTAATGATCTCCTGTCGCGGTCCGGCTGCATGTCAGCCCAACCCCAAATTCTTCTCGGCCCGCCCTCCATGCCCCTTTTTTACCTACCATCCCAAGTACTAAAATCCCACCCCCACCCCACCCTTCTCCTGCTCGCATTGCCCGACAACCTGTTCGATTCGGGAAGGAACAGTCCAGGAAAAGAGACTCGTCATCTCGTCCGGTATTCCCCCCATGAGCTGCGCTGGGCAGGAGACGTGGCAGCTCTTTACACCTGGTTTTCAAATCAACCCCAATGCCACACACCCTCAGCCAGTCCCGTAGAATCTGCCTCTATCCGGGCCTAGGCAGAATAGAATCTCAGCCCGGCCGGCGACACTACCACTGCTGGAATTGAACTGCATCATTGGCCGCGGCATCCGGTTGTCCTGGCCGTGTGCCTCCACACTCGCCATGGCCGGCCTAGCTTTGTCAGATCTGTGCGACTTGGGCGCGTCTCCTCCGCCACGATCGCTAACTTGGCCCGCTCGGGTTGATGGGGAGAACACAGCCCTACACACAGAAAGATGATGGTGGGTAACACGTCTTCCACACCAGTCCAGGGGGTCTGGACGACACATGAACGGAGATCTCCCGGGCTCGATGCGCGCCCAACGCTTTGGTTTATTCCGTTGCGTCCGTGTCCTATCACGGATCTATAGCTTCCCGATGCCGACTGGATGCTGTTGGGCCCACGTGCCCAATCCTGCACCCCTTGCTTGTGGCACCATCTGATTGACGCCGGATTGAGGAACCCCGAAAAACGAGAAAGGAATCGCTGATGAAAGGTAACAAAGGAAGGAAGAGAAAACTTAATCGCATGAGAACTGCTTAATCCATTCCCCGACGGTCCGTAGCGGTACAATCAAAAGTAGAAACGCCGAATCGCCAGTGCCCCTGAGTAAGGACCTGCCCAACGTGTACATGTCTAGTACCATACGCCTCAAAAAATACAGACGACAGCACAACCTCTAGCCCAACATGCCTTTTTGAGCCCCTGACTGCGGAAAAACGGGCAGGACACCAGACACGTGTCATCAGGCATCAAGAACTGTGCAGCGTCTTGAATCCTGTCGCAATCAGACTCCGTTTGGTGTCCTTCGCATCAGACGGCGCGCTCCAGTAGAACAGTCCCTGAGCCGGATAGGGATCAGTAACGCAAAAATGATGAAAAAGGAGTGTGAGAAAAGGAATAGACGTACACCAAGCCCCTTCTGCTTGCAGAAGGTAGCCTTGCTCTTGACCGTGTCCGGGTTGTCGTACGTGACGAAGCCGCCATCCGCGCCGACGCACTGCGCCGCCACGGCCCGCTTGTCCACTTGCTCCTTGGTCCCCTTCCTGGGAAGCTGCTTGTACTCGAAGGAGCCGTCGTTTCCGCCCGCCCCGCGGTTCTTGTGCCCCGGGCCGGCCACATGGAGGAAGCTGCGTCCGAACAACGGGATTCCCAGCAGTATCTTCTTTCCGGGCACGCCGGACGACATGATGTACTGCGCTCCCGAGGCTCCGGACGGTTCGTCTTTGCCAATGGCGTAGAGTTGGGCGTGATGGCCGCTCCTGTGTGTCCAGTGCCCGAAGAAGTTGTACGCCGTGAGGTTGATTGTGTCGAGGTATGCGGCGGCTTGCTGGAGATCGATGTTTTGGAGAATGGACTTCTCAGCGGGCAGAGCGGCCGTGAGGAAATAGCTGTCCTCGGGAAAATGGACGCGAGCTGCCGCCACGAGGGACAGGAAATCGTTTCCTTGCTGCGGCGTGCACGGGTACTCCCAGACAACTGAATCTGTCAGCTTTGCCCGCGAGGGAGCAGTCTGGGCGGTGGTGGAGAAAACTCACTGTCCATGCCGTCAAGACCCGAAGCCTCGATCAAGTTTCGAGCCGAACGAGCAAAGTTGTCCCGCAAAACAGCATTGGCCGCCACGATGGGAAATGTCTCGGCTGACTCGCCACCGCCAACCGATAGAAGAACTTGCAAATGACGATGTCGTTCCTTAAGGTGCATCAGAGAACCCAGCGCGCCCTGTACACCGTCACACGGAGCGCGGGCATCGGCCCACTCGTCACTGAGCTGAGACGTCCCGTTAGCTGATGCCTGTAGAGGATCAAAACACTCGAACACCGTACCAAGACTACCCCGTCCGCGGTAACGGTGGCAAAGGCGTAGTAGACACGGTTGATACACCCGTAGTTTAGCTGACCCGGTGTGTTCCCATCGTAGGTCTTGTAGTTGGGCCAGTATACAGCGTTTGTGTACAAGACATGGGGCGCGCTTGCAAGGCGAGATTTGCGCGATGAAGACGGCATGTCGCTCAGGGGTTGTCTGAAGGGATGTAATGCAAAAGTACCAACGTGAATCGAAGTATGGAAAAGGGATTGGGGTAGGGAGAGGAAGCCAAGAAGAAGTGAATGGAGGCCGTGGGCTCACTTAAGGCCCCGGCGGTTGAGGAGGAGGTGTACACTTGTTGGAAAGAAACTTGCGCCAGCGCATGTTTGACTGATGCGTGTGTGTGGGAGGTGCTGGTCGGGCAGCAAGAAAGCCATGGAAGCAGGGGAAAAGAGAAGACAGAAGTGTCACGAACGGGGAGTGTCTATACCTGCCGGGGTCTGCACCTGCTCACTTCTTTTCAAGGAGGGGGCCGCCAGCAACCCAGACGACCTTGTGAGGCGGAGCGAAGAGCCGGGCATCAAAACCGCATCGCATCCCACGCGCTCAAAGCCCGCGAAAGGACTGGGGCATGACATAATGTGCGGCGGCCCGGAGGGCTTGAAAGGATGCAGGATAGGGACAGCCGAGAGACCGCAACAGCGATCGGAAGAAGATACATCACTGCGTGGTCGGGCAGGGATAGGTAGTAGGCAAGCAGAAACGGTCTGGGGTAGCGCCGGCCTCAGGCGTGTACGAAAGGTATCTGCTGCCACGCAACTGAATCCCATGGGCCGATTCCAGGCGCTCAGGCCAGGCAAGAGGTACCTAATGCGAGACAGACGTCCTCTCCAGTGTGCCAGCAGACTTGGCTGTGTTGGCCCACAGCTCAAGCCGCCGAGGACGGAGATACGCCGCGAATGATGTTTGGCTATGTCGAACGAGCCTGCCGATATCCGCTCAAGCATCCCGCGTCGAGGAATGTCCCCGTCGTGCTTTGGAACGGGCTGGTCGCCCAATCAATCTCACGCCCAGCCGGGCGGTGAGAAGAGACTGGGGCAGGCTAATAAGCATGGCGCGAGAGCTTCGAATTACGTCGACTCGAGAGAATGGAGACAGAGAATGGAGACAGCGGCGGGTGAAAAGGGCCCACGTGAGGGCAATGTCGGTGAGAGCAGTTGAGAATTGAACGAACCCCCCTTCCCCATGTGAGAACTGAAGGGCAGTCAGTATTGGCCAAATCCACCCTGGGGCTCCCCGCCGTTGGGACTTTTTGTTTGCCATCTCCCGCTTCCCGAAGCTCGACTCAACGGCGGACCGGGATGCCGGAGTGCGGATCCAGGTGGACCACTTCTTCGACTCACCACGCCCTCGAATTGAGTGACGCAAACATGTCCAGCAATAAGCAACAACCAACAGCCATCGCACGGCGGTCGGGCGAGCGGTGCCGCGGAAAGTAGGTGGCTTGGCTCTCGGGCCTCTTGTATGCCTTCGTCGACATGCCCGAGGTGAAGGTGAAGGTTGTCCAGCTTAGGCAGCAGGCGAGCCGCAGACAGGGTCCTGCTGGGAATGAAGAGGAGCCCTACCTGGCCACGTTCGCATTTGTGACGGAGGAGTCGCGGATTTCTCAGCAGAATGGCACGAAGCCGCGTTGGGAAGTAAGGCACTTGCTCATCAAGGGACCCTTTTCGTAAGGAGGGCGCGATCAGCCTTGAACAGCCCTTCAATGCCAACACATCATCCCTGCATCGGTCGTGGCTTCCACATGGCAACCTAACGTCAAGCTTGACGCCCCTACAGCTACGCGTTGGTCTTCGCAGCTGGGAAGTGCAGGTCACGGCTGGTCAGGGCAGGTCAGGTAGATTTGAGGTTCGCCTGACCCATTAACGTAGCCCGCCCATCCCTGCCAGGGCGTGTTCGATGTCGGCTTCCAGAAATATTCGGTGCCCCCTCACCCCGCCCTGTGCCCTCGCAACCCCACGTTATAGTACTAGTAGGTGCGCGGTGCGTCAACGGTACCCCCACTCTTTAGCTCCCAACCCTAAACTTCAAGTCAGTCAGCTCTTGAGCACCCTACGTGTGCGTGGCCATGGTAGGAGAAAAGGTGCTTCCATTCCGGCCCGTCAAGGGACCAAACCGATGAGCGGTTGATATTGAGAGCCAGTGCGAGGTTCCCTTGCGTGCCACCATCGTTCGCCGAGACAACAAGTCGGATTTGAATCAAGGTCGGGATCCGCGCCCAACCAAACTCGTTGGTGCGTTAGCGTGGTCGGGACCTCTTGGCCCTGCAAGTCATACCTACAGGCTACGGGACCTACATGTACATATCACACAGCACGGAGAACACACACATCGCATTGATTGCCACGCAGGGGTTATTGAGTGAAGAAAGGCGCCAAACAGAGCACGTCGACCAGGCTGCGAGCCCGCCCGGCCCGACGAGTTGGGCGGCCCGCCATTTTGGAAGACGACGCGGCGTCTGTCTCTTATGCTGTGTGACAGTGAGAGGGTTGGGGTTCGGAGGCATCACCAACTGCACCTTGCGTCGAGCTTCTCACTGCTGAAGTCCCTATACTGGTTGTCCATCCTCAATGGGAGCAGGCCCCAAAGTCTCCTTCAACCTCGCAAGATGAGACGTGACCGAGATGAAGAACTGGCCATATATTTGGAAGCTGATGGCTCAGCCTGTGGTCATTCTGGTGGGCGGGAGGGGCCAGCACAGCGTCGTCCACGACGGACGGTTGTCAGAGTCCACCTTGCTTCACCGGTTTGGTTGCCCCGGGTTCGCATGTTGCCCGGGGCTTGCGTTGGCAATCCATTGCAACCCAACGACTCCAGAGAGGAAGCCGCCTGGTTCAGCCGGTCCTAGTCAGACGCTTCCGGCCGGTGCTGTCATCGGCTTCGCTGGAGCCGATGGGTAGCAGCGCAGTGGCAGTGACCCGGCCGCGGGGAGAACTCGCCTTATTCCCCGATTGGGGAGTCAAAGATGCATTGGGCCACGCCGTTGTGAAACCCCAATTGCATCTACCCAGGTAGGTAACCGAGAGAGATGATCCCCAGCGAGATGAAGCAGCGCTGGTCGGCCTCGGGTACTAGCCAGCCGAATGATGTCGAGCAGCGTATGGCCGGTAGCATGTCGGTAGGTGGGTACAGGTAGGTAGTTAGTTGCCTTCTTCTCGGCGCATTTGGTGCGAGCGCCGCGATTCAAATGTCAATACGAGGAAGGTCTGGGTCCGGCGAGGGACAGGCCGACCTGTTAGCCTGCTGTACTTCGTACTGCAAGGTACTGTACCCAGGCGAGCCAGGCGAGCCAGGCCCGGCAGGTGGATCAACGGCTGAATGAACTTATCAGCGTATCGATACCAATAACATTACAGTCGCTGCCAGTTCCAGACGGCGCCACCTGCGTGGGTGTCGCTTCCTGCCGGGCAGAAAGACCCCTCCTTCATTACCAGCTGCCTAGAACGGGGTCAGTTGGTAACCTGTTTGCTTGGCACTTCCACGCGCATCATCGCTGTTCCATCAACTACCTCCCTCCCCTTCGCCTACGTGCCGACTATCGAGCCAGCAGACCTCCAGACGCATTATTTTCCGTTAGTCTACACGATTTCGAGAATCGCAGCGTAGAGCCTGTCGTGGCGACATAGCACTCCACGAAATTTTTGGCCGTGCGCCGAACGATCCCCGATCGCAACACACCGTCGTCGCCACGCCTTGCCCAAAGAGATTCGGACTACGCCAGTCCCAACATCTCGTCCAACTCCTGTTGCACCGTCATGGCCGACAATGGCGAATCGGGCACCGACGCCCAGATTACCTTCAAAGTCAAGAGTTCCAATGACAAGATACACACCATCACCATGGCCGAGTCCGCCACTGTCCTTGAGCTCAAGACGAAGCTGGCCGGAAGCGATTTTGAGGACACGGATGTTGAGAGGCAGCGGCTGATCTACTCCGGTCGCATCATGAAGGATCCCGATGCGCTAAGTGTCTACAAGATTAAGCATATGAACACCATCCACATGGTCAAGAGCGCTCGCAGCAATCCCACCCCCGCCGCCGCTAGCGCTTCGTCCAACACGCCAACCCCGGCCGCGGTGCCTCAGAACATGGCCTCCGGATCTGGCGCGGGCGATCTTCTTGCGGGCCTTACTGGTGCGCGGTTTGCCGGCCATGCCAACTTACCAAGCGCCGACCTTTTTGGAGCAGATGGCGGGGTAAGCCTCTCTCCTGTCCGGCGATCCGCGCCATCCGAACAAGTCGAGTCGTCCTTGGAATGCTGATGTGACAACCGCAGATGGGTGCGCCGCCTAGCGAGGAGCAGGTGGCCGAGATGCTGTCCAACCCGATGATCGCCCAGACCATGAACGAGGCGCTGAACAACCCCAATTTCGTCGACTACATGATACGCTCCAACCCGACACTAGCCAACATGCCAAATGCGCGCGAGATGCTGCAGTCACCCTACTTTCGCGACATGATGCTGAATCCCGAAGCCATGCGTATGGCGGCCAGGATGCGGAGGCTATTCCAAGGAGGAGGTGGTGGTGGCGCAGCGTTTCCGGCTCCCGGTGCTACCGACAACACACCGGCGGATGCGCCGGGGGCTGGTGATTCCGCATCTGCGGGGGGCAACAACAACGAAGATCCGTTACGGGCCCTCTTTGGCGCCCCCGGAGCTGCTGGCAGTCCGTTTGGCGCAGGAGCAAACCCCTTTGCTGGCCTGTTCGGTCTCGCCCCTCCAGCTGCTCCGGCCACCGGAACTGGAACGTCTGGCCAGGCTCAGGCAGCTCCAACCGCGGGCGCTGCCGCGTCTGGGAATCGAGACGCGGCGGCGACAGAGAGCGGCGCAAACACCCAAGGCCAGGCCGGTAACGCCGGCCAGCCGTTCAACCCCTTCAGCGTGCTGTTCGGCCAAGGTCCCCCCGGCGCCCAGGGAGCCAATGCTAACAACCCATTTGCGGCGCTACCGCCTATCTCGCCGGAGGCCATGCAGCAGTTTGCTCAGATGTGGGGGGCGGGCGGACTATCGCCGGCGGCAGCCGCTCCGGCCGACAACAGGCCGCCGGAAGAGCGCTATGCGGACCAACTACGCCAACTGAACGACATGGGCTTCTACGACTTCGATAGGAACGTGACGGCGCTGCGACGCAGCGGCGGCAGTGTTCAAGGTGCGGTCGACTACCTTCTCTCGAACCCATGAATGAAACGTGAGGCTTGGGAGGCAGCATGATGCAATGATCAAAGCTAGGCCCGCATCACTTGAGGCGCATCTGTTGCATGGCGCAATCAACATTGCGACCGAGTAGACATGCCGTTAATGAGCGGAGGTTGATTGGTAGTAGATTGAGGTTACGAGCGGATGAACGTTTACGCCGAGTCTGCCTTGATCGTTCTGTCTGCATCTGGGAAGCAGGACATTCAATGAAATAGCCCGTGTTTAATGTAAATCCTATGAGAAGAGGGCCCAAGCGTCAAGGTTGTTTTATGAGCAAACTAGCGCTGTGAATAACACAGAATGAGCGACTTGATGGGCCTCCCAAACATATGAAGACTGTCATACTCACTGTGCCCCCACGCCGGACGAGTGAGGCACTCCCGCCAGGGCTGCGGCCTGAAATCCCTGGCAGGCGCCTTTCGGAGTTGCGATATCAAGGTTGTGGACCCAATTTTATGGATTTTCTGTTGAGTATTAGCTGTCGATCATCCATGTCATTCATGAATCAAGAACTGCTTGGCGGGACACCTCTGGATGAGTTCAGTTCAAGGGGCATCTTCTGAGTTGGGACGAGAGACACTTCCCCATAGCAACAGGCATCCAATCGGCTTCTTTTTTCTCACGCACTGAACCACGTCTGTCCTTTCAAACTCCAGCTGTGCTTCTGGAGGAACATCGTACACCGCAGTTGACAACCTGACGGCCCCTGGCCAATTCACATCCACGGCTATTCAACATCTCGAGTCATTCCTGGGAACCGATTTGGTTCTCTCCGTCATCATACACCACACAACATGCTGAGGTGGTGAGTAACAGCAGGAAATTGACCGACACGTCAGATTCGCGGGCAGCGTTCAAGTTGCAGTTCACTAACAGGCTCATCAGGTACCAAGCCCGTCTTGCAGCGCGGCCGCTGCTGACGCAGGCAGTCACGACATCGATTCTCTTTGCGATAGGCGATGTCGCTGCGCAACAACTAGTTGACAAGAAGGGGCTTGAGAAGCATGACCTGACCCGCACGGGGCGAATGGCCCTCTACGGCGGTGGTACGTCCGCCCAACGCCTGCTCGCATCATGCCATGTCTGGTTGCTAACCACAACCCTCTTTTCCCGACACACCAGTCGTCTTCGGCCCCGCCGCCGCGACCTGGTTCAAGCTGCTCTCGCGGCACGTCAACCTGCGGTCGCCCAACGCGACGATCCTGGCGCGCGTGGCGTGCGACCAGGGCATCTTCGCGCCGACCTTCATCGGCGTCTTCCTCAGCAGCATGGCCGTGCTGGAGGGCACCTCCCCGCGGGAGAAGCTCGCACGCAACTACTCGGACGCGCTGCTTACCAACTGGATGATCTGGCCGTTCGTGCAGATGGTCAACTTCAAGCTCGTGCCGCTGCAGCACCGCCTGCTCTTCGTCAACGTCATCAGCATCGGGTGGAACTGCTACCTGAGCTTTTTGAACAGCTCGTGAGGGCTGAGGAGCTTCTTGTTGTGGGGCGAGAGAAATGGCCGCGCGGAGGCCACTTTCCGGGCATCGGTTTTCTCAGACCATAGACAGCCGGCGTTCGGGTGCTACTTGAGCGGATGGTTTGGGGGCAATCACATTGAGATTTTGAGTATAATGGGTTTCGGCGATGCAGACAATCAGTCATGGATGTCAACACACCGTAAGACTGAACCAGTTCGCCAAAGCAGTAGCAACATCAGACAGCATGCCGCGAGTATCTGTCCAGAACTAATGTTTGCGCAAAGCAGGTACAATGCAAAAACACCCTTCTCATTTTCTTTAAGCCATGTGTTTACCCTGATTTCCTCTGACTTGGTTGGTGATGTCGACACCGGTCCAGGCTGCCCATTGATGTTTGATGCCCTATTCAACCTCGATGGCAGCAGGGGCAGCAATGGCTTTTTGCAAGAACTTCTCCAGACCCTCACCACCCTGAAGAGACCGTCAGTATGGGGAGAACAAGTACAAAGGGGTCGTTTGTGCTGAAGCACACTTACATAGCTCACCAACGGGCTCACTTCAATACCAGCCTTGGGGTCCTCGCCCGTCACATTCGCCCCCGCCGCCTGCAGCCATCGCTTGCCCTGGTCCATGATGTCGTGCTTGCTCGTGTCGGGGTCGTCCTCGCCCATGCCGCGGGCATTCTTGAGCGGGCTGAACTCGTCCTCGCGACGGACTTCCATGCATGCGAACTTGTCCAGCGGCAGCATGGGGAAAACGTCGAAGACGAACTGCTCCAGCTTGATGCCGTTGGGCTTCGCCGGCTTGACCGTCTCGCCCGTTTGGAGGTCGACATAGGGAATCTTCTTGCGGGCCACGTGGTGAGGGAGAGTTTGCGCCCATTGCGGAATGGTTTCGAGGAAGCGGAACGAGTAGTAGTGGTTGACGATGTTGGCGGCGCGGAACCTGAGCACGCCGGGCTGCTGGGGGTCTTCCTCGGCCGCAACTGCAGGGTCAATCTCACTGTACTCGACGACATCTGGGCGGCCGTTCTTGCAGAGGATGAGGCCGACGCTCTCAGTGGCGTTACGCTTCCGCACGACCTTGGTAGCGATGTCGACCTTGGCCGAGGCCGAGAAGCCAATGAAGACCGGGTCGGCCACCTTGACGAGGCAGTTGTCGACGCAGTAAGCGTGAATGTGCTCGATGCCGCGCTTCTTCATGTCGTCCAGCACCTTGGATTCGACCAGCGCGTTGTAGATGCCGCCATTGCCGTCGGGTGCCACGGCAACCTTGCTCTTGCTCTCGAGCAGGATCTTCCCGTCGTTGGAGATGCATGGGAGAACCCCTTGCTCAAAGATGATGACATTCTCCGGCTTCAGCCCGAAATACTTGTGCTCCTTGAAGTACTGCTCAGTCGGCCCACGGGTCGGCCCGGACGTCATGACGTACCAGGGCACCGTGGCACTCCGGCCTGACCCTGCCTTCTTGGCAGCCAGCTCCTCAATCTTGCGAATGCGCTCGGCCTGGATCTGGAAGAGAGACTTCCCAGACGGCAGGCCAATGTCGAAGCAGCCCTTGGGCGCCGAGCTGCCCAGGCGGGTGCCCTGACCGCCGGCCATGAGCACCACGCCGACCTTGTTCGCGGCTATTAAGTCCAGCCCTTCGGCGTACCAGCGGTCAATGTCCTCGGGCCTGGAGTCCATGATGCTGGCACGGGCAGAGTCCGGGAGCGGCTCCAGCGACGGCGGTGCTGCGGCACCGTCTGCAGCCGACGGCGAGGCCAGGGCCTTGGCCGTGATGGTGTTGATGTAGGTGGGGTCGAACCGCGTCAGCTGCTGGTACAGGGCCGCCTGCTCGCTGCCGGACAGAGAGTCGTAAAAGTTGAATACCTGGCCCTGGCCGGCCAGTGCGTACTTCTCCCTGAGCTCGGAAAGCTGTTGGGATGTTGGCGCCGTACTCGCCATGGTGTTTGTTTGCTGTCTCAGCTGACGACTAGGTAGGTTGGGGGGGGCGGGCGAAGGTGTGTTGTAAACGGTGATGGTCGACGACGTAAGGATTGGGACTGGGGTGCAGAAAAGGAAAGTGCCAAAACACAGGATTCTGAAGGCGAGCGGCTCTAGTTCTTTTTGAGATACAACCACACGAAGCACGAAAACAGCTCCCCCTCCGATACGAATCCCAAGCAACGACGACACGGAATGCCACCGCGTATCCAGGGAGCTGCCCCGCACTTAGTGCCATGCCCCACTGGCGGGTTGTCAGCCTGAAAGTGTCTGAGTGAGACAGTGGGGGATCCACCGTGCTTCAAGGCAAGCGTGCTATTCGTTAGAACTACAGGGGCGGTCTGAACTGCCGGAAGTGCCTGGGCATGCCCCTGGACGGTTCCGGTTCCAGTGCGGTTTCCTTGTAATTATGTACATGTACATTTACACCTGAATTGGTATAACTGTGGATTCTACACCGAACGACGGAAGCAAAGTTTAAAAAACCAGCATTCCATAAGCTCATGCTAACAACTGTTGCCAATTGCTTTGTGGCGCAGCTGCGGCGCCTTCCATCGTCACCTCTCGGAACCTCGTGACATAGCCGAGCTGCTGCCTCGGGTGGCGTTTTTCAAGTATGCAGTCAGGGATTGCTCGCGGCAGGCAGATTCGCCTCCTCTATGGGAGATATCAGACGGCGATTGCCCCTTACCCCATACTCAACCTGCGATGCCGCTTGCCACCGGGTTGACCGACTGCGCCGCTATCAGCATCATTCGTTCTGTTGACGAGAAAAAAAGCAGCAAACAGACTATGAACCCGATGGCGGCTGTTCAAGAAGGAACAATGGCATCAGAGACAACAGAGGACGGACGTCCGCGGCCAACCTTCCAGGGGCGCCTCCAACTCGACAGCTTCGTGTTCAAGGCAGGTGCTATGACCGGCGGCCCGCGGCGAAGTCCGCGGATATCAGCTGCGCCCTCGACGGCGACAGTTTCGTCAACACCGTCACCTACCGCGACGTCCCGTTCCCCGGCCAAGCGCAAGGCGCTCCTCCTCACGGGCGCCGACGTTAGCTCACCCTCCTCGCCGCCCCCGACCTCACCTTCCTCCTCGTCCACGACTCCTAGCTCCAAGAAGCGGGCTCGCCAAAAGTCATCTTACGCCCCACCCTCGACGTACGCTCATCTCCCCCAGCTCCCCGACGCCATCGCGCCGAACCTGCTCGTGCTCTTCATCGGCCTGAACCCGGGCATCGAAACAGCCCGCACGGGCCACGCCTACGCGCACCCGACCAACCTCTTCTGGCGGCTGCTGCACTCTTCGGGCGTGACCCCGCGCCTGTGCGCCCCCGCCGAGGACCGGCAGATGCCGGCGCGGTACGCGCTCGGGCTGACCAACATTGTCGCGCGCCCGAGCCGCAACGGCGCCGAGCTGAGCAAGGCCGAGATGGACGCCGGCGTGGCCATCCTCGAAGAGAAGGTGCGCCGCTGGCGACCCGAGGTGGTTTGTGTGGTCGGCAAGAGCATCTGGGAGAGCCTCTGGCGTGTGCGCCACGGCCGCGGGATCAAGGCGAGCGAGTTCCGCTATGGATGGCAGGATGAGCGGGAGAATATGGGGTTGTTGCAGGGCGGAGTGCAGAGGGAGGACGAGAGGGAGGAAGGGGTGGATTACAGCGGGGATTGGAAGGGGGCGAGGATATTTGTGGCCTCGAGCACGAGCGGGTTGGCGGCTACGTTGAAGCCTAAGGAGAAGGAAGAGATTTGGAAGGGGCTAGGGACGTGGGTTGAGAAGAGGAGATGCGAAAGAGCGGTTGCTGCTGCTGCTGCTGCCGCCGCCGCCTCCTCCGCCACAACCGCGGGGTGAAGCTGGAGCCCGCCCGCCGTTTGGCTCACCCCCAGCAATCTTTGCTCGGTTACACACTCTGATAGACGCAATGGCACAGCATGCGGCATGAACTGTTCGTACATCATTATCTACGTATCTATCCTAGACGTTGAGGTATCGCTGCGGCAATCTGACAGTCTCCGCGGCTTGGAATGGCGATGTTGGCGAATCCTTCCGGAAGCCGAAGGCATGCCCAAAGACGCCCCCACCCGCTGAACGCCGCTTTGAAACGAAAAACAAAAAGGGGGTATAACCAACTCATGACGACGGAACCGAAGAGAAGAAAGGAGAAGAAGAAGAAGAGAACGTGAACAACGAATTGCAAGCCTATGCGGTCAAGACGATGGCGCAAACGGTGGCAACGACAGGCCACCAGCCGGCATGCTGCAGCAGGCCGCGCAGTCCGTCGCCAGCAGCGTTCGGGTTCTCGGTGCCTCCAGAAGCCGTGGTACCGTTGGGCAGGGTGCCGTTGATCAAAAGCGTGCTCTTGCCGTTCTCGTCGGCAACGTTGATGACCGACTTGTTAAGCGAGGAGTAGCTGCCGTTGCCGACCAGATCCTTCATGTACGAGTTGTCGCCATTCTCGTCGCAGCTGCACTCGTTGTAGGGATCGCAGCCGCACTTCACGGGCTTCGTCTCGTTCTGCCGGCTGGACGCGTTGTAGTAGCTGTACGGGTGGGTGTAGGGATAGACGTGGGCTCCGTAGAGCCAGACGCCGGGCCAAAATGCGAGAGCGCTTCCGAGGAAGAAGCCTGGCAGGATGCCGGACGGCGACTTGGTGCCAGCTGGGTATGGCGCCGCCGCACCACCGCCGTAGTACCGCCCGCCGCCGTATGCCGGGGGCGGACCGCTGCCGGTTGTGGTACGGCCGCCTGCATTTGAACTCGATGACCCGCGGCCGCCGCTCCTGAGAAGTCGGGTTAGCGACGGTGACTCAAACCGATGATTGCGCAACGCCAATAAACGCACCCTCCCCGGCCCGAAGAACTCCCGCCACTAGAACTGCCGCTGGAAGAACTGGAGCCGCTCCCTCCTCTTCCCCTGTTCGCTCGTCGGTTACCATTGCCCCCGACCATCTGATCCCGGCCCCTTGGGTAGGCAGAACATCAATAACATAAACATAAAAAAAACTTACGCTCCCGAGCCGGATGATCCCGAGCCGGATGACCCGCTGCCACCGCGGCCACCGCCCGAACTGCTGCCACCGGAACTGCCGCCACCGGAACTGCTGCCGCCGCCGGAGCTGCCGCCGCCGGAACTGCTGCCACCGCCACCACGACCGCCGCCTCCGCCGCCGCCTTTCCTCTTCCACAGATCCTCGTACGGTGGCGCGTCGCGTTCAGTCTTCTGCACGGGCTGATGTATCGCAACTTCGGCTACGGGCGCGACAACGAGTGCGCTCACGGCTGCGTCGCCGAGTAGCGTTGAAGCGAGGATGAGAGATGACAACCGCATCTTGTGAAACAAATGCTGGAGAGTCGAGGTAATCGATAGGTAAAATAGGGTACTTGAGGTAGGTATTCGAGGTAGATAGGTAGGTAGAGCGAAATCTAGTAGGATGGCGGGTGCGGGAATCGACCCGCACGTTGACGTAGAGGGATTGGGATTAGGGGATTCAAAACCACAGGAACGGGGAATTGGAGGTGAATATAAGCAACGACTGTGTTTCACCGACTCGGATTCTTTACAGGTATGTGGAGGGAAGCGGCGCTGGCGGGCTTTTGGGGCCGCGCGAGGTTGGGCGTACTCCGTAGGTAGTTGGCGCGCTAAACAGGTTCGGGGTGGCGGAATTCTCTGGCTATGATCATGGCTATGCAATCATCGATGACCGACAAAGTGCCAAGTGCCAGTTGAGCCAAGCAACCGCAATTGCCAAGCGCGCCGGCGGCCACCCAAACACACAGATCCATGACAAAAGACGACGGCTTGGCGTTCAAACGCAAGCAGCGTATTCTGTCCCAGTTCGTCCGTACTTTGGGGGCTGAGCAACCGAAAGCGCGGCGGGCTGCGCCTCGCCATGAGCCGAACACCGAAGGAAATGCTTTATTTCACTGGCGTCTCGAGGTGAAGCTGCAGGTTCTTTAAGTTTCGTTTTGTAGACATTGCTTCCTTCTTCCATCGTGAGACCAACGTCAGGCCTCAGTGAAGTGGCCAACCCCGGGGCCTCCACATGCCGGGTCTTTGGGTTGCGCATGACGTCCATCGGTCACGTTCAGTTGGCCAAAAACGGTGCCACACCTGCAGAGCGCCCATGTGGCTAACAAAGATCCTCAACTGCGCAGCTCGTCAATGGGCGAATGGTCTGGGTGCGTTGGCTGCATGTCCCACAGCAAGGGTCCTGCGCATCTGAGATCATAAACCGTGCAGCGTATCCGTAAGCCTCGGGGTATGCGCGGCCCGCCCACGGGCATGACAACTCTCCGATCATCGGTTATTCGGCAGCGCAAAGCCTAACAGGCACAATTTGAGGTTGGACCCGTACGTTAACATTATTCCCGTTCCATTCCTGTACGGAGTACCTTATCGTGGTTCACCACGCAACACTTATTATCACAATACTACAATACGGATACAGTACTGAAAACTACCTACGGGATCGCGTACGAACGCACGACATCCACGTGTGACTTCGGCTGGCCCTTGGTGTCCCTGCCCCCAGTCACGCCCCTGGCGACTGCACCTCTTGTGTACCTTACCCCGTAACTGCTTCGCTTGGTGTTCTGCCGAAACCCAGGCACTAGCCATGGCACCTTCGCAGTCGGACGAACAGGCCTTGCTGGACAGGCTGAATGCCCTCAGGCCTACAGCGGTCAGTCTTGACAAGGGAGCAGGGTAAATATGTCCCGACTCATCATATTCTTTCACGACGCATTTGCATCGTCTATCCGGCCTCGACGTACCAAAAGCTAAGAGAGTCGGTCGTAAAGCACGGCAGCTGACCACCCTGTCCTCGGACTTGACGCCCAACCGGTGTCGAGGGAAGATGCGCTCGCGGCACGGCTGCGCACGCTGCGGAGCCAACGAGGAGGCAGCACTAGCCGCGATGAGCCCGTCTCGCAAGGTGAGGCTCGCTCCCGACCGCTGGCTGAGCTCGAGGACGAAGACAACAGCAGAACCTCACCGCCTCCCGTCGGATTTGCGGTCTCGAAAGACCTAGCCACCGATGAGAAAACGTTGGCCCCCGAGGCATCTCTGAAGATGTCGGCAGTGCGCCCTGGGTGCGCCAACCGGAAGCTGAACGCCTACAGTTTCCGAGATGCAGAGATGAACGATGAGGATGCGCTCGATGAGCTGCTTGCAAACCTCGGTGATGAGCAATTTGACTTGGCAACAGTTGAAGATCCAGAGCGTGCCCCTGGGTCTGACCCAAACGACGAAGCAAAGAAGGTTGCCGACCTCCTCGAGTCGCTCCAGCAGGGCTCTCGTGACACCACTTCCACTGGGGATCATGAGGTGCCGGATGACGACGATGATTCGGAAGGCGAAGAGATGACACGTGCAGTTGAGACGGTACTCTCGCAAATCGGCGACGAGATCAGCTCGTTACCACCCCCAGCAGCGATAGGAGACGGGGCAACCAACGCAGACTTAGACGCTGACCAGTCTCCGTTCACCCTCCCCACCGTGCCCTTGTTGCTGCAAGACCCCATTTTGAACTCAAAACCCGAAGACGAATTTGAGAAGGACATCACGACGCGGATGGCATCACTACGAGGTCTCGGGGCCCTCGACGCGCTCGGGCTGCCGTCCGCCCCTACTTTCCAGCCCCAGGACCGACACACATCGGACGCCGGCAAGGGGCTTCTGCGGTCGAGCAAGTACACGGACGAAGATCAACAGACGTGGTGTGTCGTGTGCCTCGAGGATGCGACCATCAGGTGTGTCGGGTGCGACAACGACGTGTACTGCGCGCGGTGTTGGAAGGAAATGCATGTTGGACCCTCGGCTGGGTACGAGGAACGGGGTCACCAGTGGGTGAAGTTTGGGAGGAGTCATCAAGCCTAGTCGCTGGATGTTAGCCTTCCTGTGGCCGGTGCGATACTTCCTGAATAAGAACCGTGCGTAGAAGTTGTGTCAAGCCAAACTTTTCTGGTCTGGATAGACAGTACAATTATAGGCCTAATTTGCAAAACAAACGATATACAACATGTGCTCCCGCTTCCACTGTTGACCTATTTGCCTTGACCTGAGAGAGGAAGAACCGGAGCCAGCACCAGTCGTGTGTGCGCCCAACCAAACCGTCCATCGAACTCCACCACATACCACCCACCCGTCACACAAAGAAAGAGTTGCGGCAATCTCGGGTATGTGAAATTCCATGTCCACGTCGGAAAGTTACCGCCCAGAACCAATCCAGTACTCATTGCCGTTTTTCCGTGCCGTCTTTCAAACCGTGACTTCATTCTCATTCAATGATCCGTCTCAGGCCCTGGCGCCAGTGCCAGAACCACCACCGTTGCGGCTCCCAGCAGCCCCATAGCTCTCCTGGCCGGTAGCCCGCCCAGTGATATCCTGCCAGGTAGCGTCGAACCTCCGCCCCGTGCTCGCCAGCAGACCTTCTTCCTCGTCCACCTCGGCCTCCTCGTCCAACTCGCTGAGGTTGAGCCGTGGCGTGCGGAACAGGCTGGTGAGGAACACGACGAGAAAGACGGCCAAGAAGGCAAACTGCGCCCAGAAATCCACGGCGCCAAACACGGGCCAGTTGAGCGTGACGCGGTTGAGGAAGGTCGACATGACGCTGGGCGTGCACACGTCCTTGGCGGCGGGCTCGCTGAAGACCTCGGAGCAAGGGCGGACCATGTCCCGGTGCTCGCGGCAGTCGGGCTGCTCGCCCGGGTGGCGCGGCGCGTTGACGCAGAAGGTCTGCGTGCCGTAGATGGCGTACTGCGGGGCGACCAGCATGGCGACGGCGTAGTTGACGGCGAGGATCATGAGCGCCAGCAGCACGGTCGCGATGAGCAGGGCCTGCGGCGCGGTGCGGCCCTTCTTAATCTGGAAGAGGCGCACCCATAGGAAGCGGATGCCGATCGAGGACAGGCCCGTGATGGAGCTGCTGAAGAAGAAGAGCACGAGCAGCGCCATGAGAACGTAGTCGACGGGGAAAGCCTTGGCGGACTGGACGAAGATCCAGTTGATCGGCTGGAAGACGTTGAGGTGGCCCAGGATGTAGCCGCAGTGCTGCTTGCAGAGAGAGTTGGCCGCCTTGTCGATGGCAGTGATGAGCATCGACACCCAGACGAGCACGGCGAGGAGGAGCAGGAAGATGCCGCCGAGAAGCTTCAGGGGGCGGAAGACGGCTTGAAGCTTGGTCCAGGCGCGGTAGACTCTGCTGCGCCCTTCCCCACGCGCTTCGGCGGCCAGTCTCTCCCGACGCACGAGGGTCCGCTCCTCACGCAGCAGCGCGTCCAGCTCCCGTCTGTCCTTTTGGGACATGCCTTCCGTTCGAGCGGCGTTGCGCATCTCCAGCTGCCTCTGGAGCTCTCGGTTGCGCTCCAGCGCAGAGGCCGTCGTGGCCGAGAGCTGCGGTGCCGAGATGGACGGTGCCGACTTGATGAAGGATACGGGAAGCAAGGCCAAACCGGCACCAGTATACAGCATGTACAGCAAGGTGCCGAGAGTCATGAGTAGTCCGACCCCAAAAGTAAGTGCCTTCTCGCCGTTGTTAGCGGCCAGCAGGCGCTTGAAGTAGTCGAGATCCATGTTCTTCCCGGGCAGCTTGCCGGCTGCCGGTACGAAGAAGCCAATGAGAAGGAGCACCACCACGAGGAACACGAAGCCAAGAGTGTACTTCAATGCTCGCCAGAAGCGCGCACCGCGGCTGCTCGTTCCCTCTTCCTCCTCCACCTCATCGTATTCCTCGTACCAGAAGTAGGTAAACGGTATGACCACGAGACACAGCAGTGCGTCGAGGGTGTAGAGTGTGTAGTAGACGATTTTCAGCGTCAGGAGAATGTGCTCAACGCGGGCCGGCGTGGCCCAGTCCTTCTTTGCGCCGAGGTGGGCGGACGCGGTGGACGACACGAGCGCGATGTCGACGGGCAGCAGGAAGACGGTCGCGAGCAGTGCGGTGAGACTGAATATGGAGACGATGCTGACGGCCACGGATCGTTCATGCGGGGTCTGCCATGTGAGGGTGGTGATTGCGGCGACGAAAAGGACCAGGGCGACGGCGACGCCGTAGGCGACCCAGATCAGAGTGGTCTGCAACAGCCCTGCGGACGCCATTTATGCGAATCTAGGTCGAATCGACGCGGCGAGGGTGATCTGGCAGTTTTTGGATGAGCGAGCATGTAATTGTCGACTGTGAATCACAGGTTGTGGCGGCGAAGATGCGATCGACTCTCCGCCTGAGCAGGATTATCCGTCCATAGCATCGCGTGTGTGGGTTGGGGTTGGCAGTCAATCAGCCTGTGACGCAATGCCGCATACATGTAAGCTGACACTGACAAATGGGCGGGCGGGTCTGCCACAGTCTGGACTCTGGAGCAAGCTGCTGTGGAGCAGACCGGGCAGCAATTGCTTGGCGTGCTTGGCTCGAGCTCTCCACAGCACAGCAAAACGCGTGACAGGGCCAATCGAATGTGGATCAACACCTCAAATCGACCCCAATTTCCATGCTCGCAACCGCGTCGCCTGTCCGACCGAGGTATGCGCCAACGGAGTAGGCCATGCAGTGCTATACCGAGCTGACGCCGCCGACGGCCGTGGCACATTCGACGACGCTGCAGTTCATCCCCGGCCAGGGCACCAACCTCGTCGTCGCAAAGTCGTCGCTCCTCCAGATCTTCAGGACAAAAGTCGTCTCGGCCGACGTCGAGGCATCACCAGGCAGCGGCCACAGAACGCGCAATGCAATCCGCTACGAGAGCCGCCTGGCCAACGATGACGACGGTCTCGAGGCCTCGTTCTTGGGGGGTGATAGTCTCGCCCTGAGGACGGAACGCGCCAACACCACGAAACTGGTGCTCGTCGCGGAGACGCCGCTCGCGGGCACTGTCACCGGCCTTGCCAGGATCAAGAAGACTCCCAACGCGCGCGATGGGTGCGACTCGCTGCTTATTGCCTTCAAGGACGCGCGGCTCAGTCTTGTCGAGTGGGACGCCGAGCAGCACGCGCTTGCGACCGTGTCGATCCACTACTACGAGCAGGACGAGCTCCAGGGCAGCCCCTGGGCTGCGCCATTGAGCCACTATGTCAACTTCCTGGCGGCGGACCCGGGCAGTAGATGTGCCGCGCTCAAGTTCGGCGCCAGAAACCTGGCCATCCTGCCCTTCAGGCAGGCCGATGAGGACATTGACATGGGTGGCTGGGATGAAGTGCTGGACGGCCCGCGGCCGGCCAAGGACCTGTCGAGCGCCGTCATAGATGGAGCTAGCAACATAGAAGACACACCATTTTCACCGTCCTTTGTCCTCCGACTCTCCAATCTTGACCCAAGCCTGCTCCATCCTGTGCATCTGGCCTTCCTGCATGAGTACCGCGAGCCCACCTTCGGCATCCTCGCGTCGACCGCCACCGCCTCGAACTCGCTCGGCCGCAAGGACCACTTCACCTACATGGTCTTCACGCTCGATCTGCAACAGAAGGCGTCCACCACCATCCTCTCCGTCGGCGGCCTGCCCCAGGATCTCTTCCGGGTCGTGCCCTTGCCCGCCCCCGTGGGAGGCGCCCTGCTCGTCGGCGCAAATGAGCTCATCCACATCGACCAGTCAGGCAAGGCCAATGGCGTGGCTGTCAATTCTATGACGAGGCAGTGCACCGCGTTTGGCCTCGTCGACCAGTCTGAGCTCAACCTGCGCCTGGAAGGCTGCGCCATCGACGTCTTGACGGCAGATCTCGGCGAGCTCCTGGTCGTGCTGAGCGATGGCCGCATGACCCTGGTCACGTTCCGCATTGACGGCCGCACCGTCTCCGGTCTTGAACTCAAGATGCTTCCGGCGTCAAATGGGGGTTCCGTCATCCCCGGCCGCGTCTCAACACTCTCCCGAATCGGCCGGAACGCCATGTTTGCCGGCCTCGAAGAAGGTGATTCGGTGTTGTTTGGGTGGGCCAAGAAACAAAATCAAGCCGGCCGGAGACGGTCACGAGCCAAAGAGGCGAGCCCGGAGACGGATGTGGCTGGTGAGGGACTCGGCGACGAGGAGGACGAGGACGAGGACGACTTGTATGGCGAGGAGCCTGCAGCCCGTCAGCAGCCCTCCTCAGCCGTAAGCAGCCTTGTGAGCGGAGATGTCGCTTTCCGAGTCCACGACCGCCTCATCAGCATCGCACCTATCCAGGCGATGACATACGGTCAACCGGTATGGCTACCCAGAAGCGAGGAAGAGCGAAATTCTGCAGGCGTCCACAGTGATTTGCAGCTGGTTTGCGCCGTGGGCCGTGGCAAATCTGCCTCTCTGGCCATCATGAACCCGGCCGTGGCACCGAAGGTCATCGGCCGCTTTGAGTTTCCCGAGGCCAGGGGGTTCTGGACCATGTGCGCAAAGAAGCCCATTCCCAAGCCGCTGCAGGGCGACAAGGGGAGCACAGACTACGACACGTCGGGGCAGCATGACAGGTTCATGATCGTCGGCAAGGTGGATCTGGACGGCTACGAAAAGTCAGACGTCTATGCTCTGACCTCCGCCGGGTTTGAGAGCCTTGGTGGCACCGAGTTCGATCCTGCGGCGGGCATTACCGTCGAGGCAGGTACCATGGGGAAAGACAGCAGGATTATTCAGGTTCTCAAATCTGAAGTCCGCTGTTACGACGGAGGTGCGTGTTCGGTCGGGCCACCATGAGCTCAACAGCCGAGGATTTTTGCTGACTCCCTCTTCTTGTACAGATTTCGGGCTCAGTCAAATCGTACCCATGCAAGACGAAGAGACTGGCGCAGAGCCTCGGGCCGTCAGCGCGAGCATCGCGGACCCGTTCCTGCTAATAATCCGGGACGACTCCAGCGCCTTCATCGCCCAGATGGATAGCAGCAATGAACTTGAGGAGTTGGACAAGGAAGACCCGGCACTTGTGACAACCAAGTGGCTCACTGGCTGCTTATACGCCGACACTACTGGCGTATTTGCCGCGGATATGGCCGAAAAGCCGGCCAATTCGGCCAGTAGCGTTCTCATGTTCCTGCTCAGCGCCAGCGGTGCCCTTCAGGTGAGTGGAGTCATGGCAGTTCCGCAGTCATCTCGTCTTGACACTGACAACGGACCCAGATATATCGTCTTCCGAATCTCACAAGCCCGATCTACATTGCAGAGGGGCTCTCCTACATACCTCCAAGTCTCTCGGCCGACTATGTCGTCCGAAAGGGAACAGCGAAGGAGACATTGGCCGAGATAATGGTTGCCGACCTCGGGGACACCACTCACAAGTCGCCGCATCTAATCGTGCGTCGCCCCATGCCCCCAACTGGTCTTAGCTAATTCGGCGCAGCTGCGTCACGCAAACGACGATCTTACGCTCTACGAGGTGTTTCGGTACAAAACCCCGTCCGGCATGGAACTCTCCAAGACTCTGTCCTTCCAGAAGGTGCCACACGCGGCCTTTGCCAAGAGCCCCGAGGAAGCGGACGAGGATGACGCATCGCACCAACCTCGGTTTCTCTCCATGCGCAGGTGTAACAACATTGGCGGATACAGCACCGTCTTTGTCCCCGGCGCATCTCCCAGCTTCATTATCAAGTCGTCCAAGTCGATGCCGAGGGTGATGCCACTGCAGGGCTCCGGTGTGCTTGCGATGAGCCCTTTTCACACCGAGGGGTGCGAGCACGGCTTTATCTACGCCGACTCGCACCGTATCGCGCGGGTCAGCCAACTGCCGGACGGCTGGGTGTTTGCGGAGACCGGCGTTGCGGTCAGGAAACTCCGTATTGGTGAGGACATCGCAGCTGTTGCGTACCATCCACTCATGCAGAGCTACGTCGTGGGCTGCAACACGATCGAGCCGTTTGAGCTGCCGAAGGACGACGACTACCACAAGGAGTGGGCGCGCGAGAACCTGCCATTCAAGCCAACGGCTGAGCGTGGCGTGCTCAAGCTCGTAAGCCCCATCACCTGGACCGTTGTCGATACCGTCCAGATGGAACCATGCGAGACGGTCCTCTGCGTCGAGAGTCTGAACCTGGAAGTCTCTGAGTTCACCAACGAGCGGAAGCAGCTCATAGCAGTTGGCACCACCCTGACAAAGGGCGAGGATCTGCCAACCAGAGGGCGTGTCTACGTCTACGACATTGCCGACGTGATTCCCGAGCCTGGCCGGCCTGAGACTAGCAAGAAACTGAAGCTAATTGCCAAGGAAGACATACCCCGAGGCGCAGTGACGGCCTTGTCCGAGGTTGGCACTCAGGGGCTCATGCTCGTCGCCCAGGGCCAAAAGTGTATGGTGCGCGGTCTGAAGGAGGACGGCAGCCTGTTGCCGGTCGCCTTCATGGACATGAATTGCTACGTAACCGCCGCCAAGGAGCTGCCGGGTACGGGGCTCTGTCTGCTGGCTGACGCTTTCAAGGGCGTGTGGTTCACGGGGTACACCGAGGAGCCGTACAAAATGATGCTGTTTGGCAAGAGCTCCACCAAGCTGGAAGTCATCAACGCCGACTTCCTGCCCGATGGGAAGGAGCTGTTTATTGTGGCGAGCGACTCCGATGGCCACATTCACATCCTGCAATTCGACCCCGAGCGTGAGTTCTATCACCCTTGCCCCTTCGCACCAACCGCCCCCCCCCCCCCCGCACCCCTCTCTGCTCTTTAACTAACGATTTGCACTCCCACAGACCCAAAATCCCTCCAAGGCCACCTCCTCCTGCACCGCACATCCTTCCACACAGGCGCCCACCACGCCGCCAAATCCCTTCTCCTCCCCGCCAGCATCCCCTTAGACAAGGGCAAAGACAACACCACGAATGGCGACGACAACGCAGCCGCCACACAACACCGACCGCACGTCCTCCTCCTCGCCTCCCCGACCGGCGCGCTCGCAGCACTCCGCCCGCTCCCGGAGGCAGCCTACCGGCGGCTCTCGTCGCTGGCCGCGCAGCTGGCCAACGCGCTGCCGCACGCCGCGGGGCTCAACCCGCGCGGGTACCGCGCCGCGGCGGCCGAATGCCCGCCCGCCGGGGTGGATGCTGGCGTCGGGCGCAGTATTGTTGACGGCGCGCTGCTGAGCCGGTTTGTGGAGTTGGGTATGGCGAGGCGGGTTGAGTTGGCCGGGAGGGCGGGCTATGCGGGTGTGGGGGAGGTGAGGGCTGAATTGGAAGGGGTGTTGGGGTGGGCTGGGATGGGGTATTTTTGATGATGCGGTGGTGGAATAGGGGTGGGGAGGTGAGGGTGAGGGAGAAAGGAGCAGCCATTCGTAGAGTTCCAAGTTTCTATTGAGGTTGTGCAGCTAGCCCAGCTTTCCTACTAAGAACCCAGTATATCATAAGCTGGCTGCTGAGACAGTGAATATCTGTTGAGAAAGGAAATTCCGACCGTGTGCATGTCTATGTTGCCCCTGGTTCAGCTGAGATACCGAGACTCATTCCCCTCGCACGTCTATACACTACATAATACCAAACATGGCCACCCAGAACGCCAAAAGTCGGCTAGCAGCTTATTTACTGTGTTTCGTATCCATATCCCCCTTCCCATTGTAACTAGATCAATGACCAGCCTCGTCGGAAGGTGGTTTCCGCCTCAAGCTACCGAACCGTCGCTTCAAGCTCTGCGTGAAGCTTTTGCCGGCGGTGTTGCTCCTCTGCAGACTCGGCCCTCCCGCTTGAACTGTGTCGGGTTGCAGCTGGGCGCCGTTGCTGATGCTGCGCTGGCGGACATGCGTTGTGCCTTCCTTGCCCTTGCCGCTGCTGCCCGGTTCGAGAAGAGTAGATGCACCGGGATGCGGCTCGTAGTAAATCGTCCCAGCGTGGGCATCGGCACGCTGCTTGCCGCGGTCTCGGCGACCCTGTTCGCCAGCAATGAGGGGCTCTCCTTTACCTTTGAGATCATCATCGCGGTAGCGCTAGATGTCTAGTTAGCGGCAACTGTTTTTTGCGGCCTCGCTCGGCTGACTCACCACATCCTGCCAGCGCTTGTACGGCCCGCCTGGCGCATCCCCCTCACGCATCAAGTCAGAGCCTTCCTGGTACTCCATCGTGCGCCCACTCAAGTCCTTCATCCCTGGCGGGATCACGGCGGTACCCTGCAGCGGCACATGCTTCACCAGAGAATCCTGTACAAACTCGGCGGGGGTGGCTTTGAGCGCCTCGAGGGTGGACTCCTTGACGGCCTCGACAGGGGCGTACTCCTTGCCGACGTTGCGCTCCTTCATGGTAGCGTCAAAGGGACCACCGTGATGGTACACACCCGCAACTGGCCCGGTGACGTCCAGCGAGTCGATGGTATCGCTGGGCTGTTGGCGACGGTGGTTATGCAGGTGCGGGGCGCGATCGGCAGCTCGGTGTTCCCGCGCAATCATGGCCAGCGGCCGATGAGACATGTCACCTGGATACCGCTCCCTGAGAGAGCCGGATCGGCGGGGAGGGGAGTCCCCTGCCTCTCTTGCGTAGTGCTCTTGGGTCAACATGTCAAGGGGTCGGTGCGACCGGTCGCCGGGATATCGCTCAGCGAGCGAGCCGGCACGCCGGCGGGCGCCGTTGCGGTCTGCTAGCGCAGCCATGCCGTCTGCGCTGGGCCTGGAGGTGGACACGCTGTTGGCCCGGGACAGGATGGTGCCTTGGTTCCAGCGGGTGCTGGGAGGGTTGGAAGTATGAACCGATCTCTTGCGCTCCAGGCCGGTTAGAGGTGCTTGCCTGGGGCGCGGCGGAGTTGGCGGAAGGGGCTTTCTCTTGATGCTGTTACTGCGGCTCAGGACTCGGCTGAAGAGGGTCTCCTCGCCGTCGTTTCCGCCGGTACTTGTCCACCGGCTGCCTTGGTTGAAGTATCCACGAGTGGGACTCGCAGAAGTTGGCGGCGTGGGAAGGGGCTTCACGCGGGTGGCACACTCTTGACTCGGTTCCGGATCGTAAAGAGGGCCGAGAATGTAGTTGGAGGCCTACGGTGCAGACAAGACCAGATGCATCAGTGGAAGCCATTCCTCTCGGGGTACTGTGTACTGCGTATAGTATTTATTTCTCCCATCGGAAGCAGGGTAGCACTGGCGATCGTGTGCCTGGAACTTGGCAGACAGAGTGATGCCAGGGAGGTGGATGGGGGTTGGGCGCGGTGACGCAACAACAGCCTGACGGCGACCAAATCTCCCACGCAGGCACCGGAATGCCCGGGCAAGAGACTACTCCGTAGCGTGACATAATGGTGGGACACGGCTCACTGCCGTGTCATGGAAAATGGAATGGCGATACGCTCGTATGGCAGTCTCCATACCAATTCTTTTGACGAAACCGTGTCATGTTTCCTTCGCTCACCATGGCTGACAGCACTCACTGTCGGCTTCAAGTTGTGTCTCTGAATCAAGAAACAGGGCAGGGGGATGCCGGCCGGGAGACATTGGCGTCATCGGCACAGCACAGCAAAAAGCTCTCGCCAAGCCAACGGCTACAGTAAATTCAAGGGACTCAAATAGAATGCAGGAGGAAACGGGCTCGAGGCAGCACGGCGCATAGAAGCAAAAAACATCATCCACCAAATCGCCGAATGGGAGTGCCTGAGCTATGGAAATAATGGAAAAAGCGGCTCACCCATTGTTTGTCAACGACCTCGTCGTCATATTCCATGCCGTCCATTCTTAGGTACTTGGCGCGGTACCTGAGTGTGGTGGAGTGTTGTGGTGTGGAGTAGGTACGGATAGTCAGCGTCCAATGTCGGGAGCCGTTAGCGGTAGCTTAATTGTCGCACAGTCGGAGTTGTTGTCGAGTTTGAAGAACTGGAGAGAAAGTCGATGGTTTTTAGAGAGGTTGTCGAGACTCCATTCAAAGCGGTCAGCCAGGTACTATTGATATCAGTACACAACTGACCGATATGCCGCGTTCGTCTGACAATCTGGCCGGGAGGCACAAACCGCCCTACCCTTATGATCAGATATTACACAGTAGCGACCACTTGGCGACCCCTCCACCCCTCCATTGCACTGGAAGGGACTCGGCGGGGCTCGCCTCGCCCGTTCGAGGCCCCGTCGGGCAGTTGCCCCACGGTCCGTTTGCGTCCCGTGGCAACGTCATCTGTCCCTTTTAGCCAGGCGCGAGCCAGAAGGCACCAGCGATCCGTCCCTTCTGTGCCCCAAAGACCCTGCAGCATACCCAGGTATTCGGCCCTGACAGGAAAATCCGTCCAATTGGCGACCCATAAACCTAACAAGCCAGCGGCGGCACAGCATCGCGCGACGCAGGTCAGAGCCGGCTCCCCGAGCATGGGAGCAGTCGCTTCGGACGCATTGCTCCGTTGTGCGCCATGCCTGCATCAAGGTAGGGGGAACTGTCTGTTTGTTTCGCTGTGTGAGGCAAACGGATCATCCAGTACTCCGTGCGTTACACTGTACACGGTGAGGTAGGTAGGCACGGAATACGTTTCTTGGTATTCCGTACAACGCCAAAACGTGGCTGTTGCCTGTCGTGCTAGGCTCCCTGTGGTCAAAATAATTGAGACAGATTATTTGCTCCTACACCCACTTTTCGGCCCCAAGAGTCTCACTTATTTTGTCCATAGGGAGCTAGGGCAGCCTGCGGTGAGATCAGCGTCGACCAACCCAGCGGGTCAGGTCAGGCACTCACCCACATTGGGGACGAACTGAACCGAAACAGTCTGGGGTAGCCTAGACACCACCCCAGCTCCCAGCTACTACAGCCATGCCGCTGGTCGACTACTCCTCCGACACAGACAGCTCCGCATCTGGCACCGACCCTCTGGATGCGGGGCCGCCTCCGTCAAAGAAGCGGCGGACGGGACCCCCACCCCCATCATGCCCCGGACCCGAACCCCAGCCGGAAACCGGGCAAGTCACGGCCCCGCCGCACTCATCCGCCCTCCCGCCCCTCCCCCCATCCTTCCACGACCTCTACGCCTCAACAGTTCGCACCACCACCCACGACGACCCGGCCCTCCACCAGGGCCGCACCCGCCAACACCCGCATATCCTGGGTAACTGGCCCAGCCACATCTACATCGAGTGGCACCCGCCTCCGGCCGTCCACGCCCTGCTCGCGGGCTTGATCGCGTCGTTACACACACAGGCGCAAGCACAGACACAGACACATGCTCGCAACACTGCCGACATTACCAGCTTCCTACTCAGCGACCTCGCCACCCCGCAGCCGCTGCACATCAGCCTATCGCGCCCCCTCGTGCTAGCCTCGGAGCACAAGGACGCCTTCGCGCGCGATGTTGGGGCGGCTATTGTGGGCAGTGGCGTCGTGGCGTGTACGCTGGCGTGTAGTCGGGTCGAGTGGCACCGAACCGAGGAGAGCGGGCGGTCGTTCTTGGTGCTGCGCGTGCATAGCTGGAGGGGAGTAGCGGGGGAGGTGGGAAGGGAGGAGGAAGGCGAGGATGGGGAGAGGGGAGGTGTGAAGGACGGGAGTAACAACCCGGAGCTGACGAGCCTGTTGCGTCGGTGCAATGCTGTGGTGGCCAAGTATGGGCAGCCGCCGCTGTACGGGTGGGCCGAGAGTGAGGACGGTTCTGGACGGGTTGGAGACGCGTTCCACGTGTCGATTGCGTGGTCGTTTGCCGAGCCCACGGAGGAGCTAAAGATGCTGACGGAGCGCGTGTTCGACGAGGCCGCGGCAAGGAAAAGAATAAGGGAGGTGCAGGTGCCTGTGGAGGGCGTCAAAGTCAAGATAGGGAATGTGGTAACACACGTTGCCCTGCGGTTGGCGGGGAGAAGGGGAACCGACAGGGTTACCAACAACCTGCTTGGCTTATAGGACATCAGCTTGAGACAAAAAAGGTGAGCAGCTACATACAGCCTCCGAGTACGCGACCTACTGTCACCTGCCGACTCTGCAGCCGACAACATAATCTGTAAAGCCCCATGGAAAATCACAGAGAATGTAGATATATAACGTATATATGTATGTACATGTAGTTTCAAAGGAAGGGAGCAATCCCGAAGTGCCCGTCAAAAACAGGATGTATCCTTCTGTGGCTAGCCAGAAGAAAGTTGTTCGTCTACTTGCGAACCTCCAACGCCGTACCAACGCCATCTCTCATGCCCGTGTCCATGATGCAGATCTACACAAACAAAACGCAAATACACAAACGATCAAAGCTCGTCCACCCGGGGGCCATCGAACTTCCACCACCTCGGTGAGACAGGCAGGCCGAGGTAATACTGCCAGAACCGCTCCATCTCGGATAGGAAGATGTGCCAACTGCGAAACAAAGTGGTTAGCATGGCATCCGTGGCCACGAATCCTGGCTGTGTACGACGGAGAACCTACAGCGTGACGGGAGCCCTGGCCCAGCTCTTAACGACGTAGGTGAATACCTTGATCACCCTGCCCAGTTCGTCGTCGAACTCATCCCGAACAGTCCGGTTGCTGTGCTCTGTTGGCTCGTGCTCCTCCTCACCCGCGTCATCGGCAGCGGCAGCCTTAGATGCCGCTGCATCCGACGGCGCCGACACAATAACGTGCCGGGGCTTCTTAGCCCGGTCGAGAATGGGATTGACCTTGTGCGGCTCATCCTCGAGGCGCTCCTCCGGCGTCTCGGCCTGCGCCACCATGCCCCTGAATTTCTGGATGGCGTCCATGCTGCTGCTCAGCCGCGCGTACGTGTTGAACAGGGCCACCACTTCCGTGCGCTTCAGCACAGGGATCTCGGGCTTGTCGTTGTTGTCGAACTCGAACAGAACCTTGAGCGCGGTGCCGTACCCGGCCGTCTGGAGCTTGCCCCATAGGCGGCACTTGTCGCAGCCGACGCAGTCCATCAACCGGCTGACGTTGCGGAAGCGGTTGCGGAAGTCCTCCTTCAGGGACGGACCCTCGCCGTTCTTGAACATCAGGCCCTCGTCGAAGATCTGCGGCACGCTTGCCGCCCCTTGCGTGACGGCCATGACCTTGGCGCGGGTCTCGTCGTCCTGGCTCGCGTCGCCTGAGCAGAACGTGTAGCCTTGTCGCTGCGCGAGATACGGCCCAAGCTTGGCGATGGCGCGGGTGACGAGCGCGTAGTTAAAGTACAGGTTGCTGATGCGGTCCGGGAACTTGTGCAGGCGATCGACGTAGCAGCCCACGTTGGGCTGCCACTGCCCCGTCGTCTGGTTGAGGAATTCCCAGCACAAGTGCGTTGAGATGCTGGCGTGCATGCCCGAGATGACCCGGTAAAACACGCGCTTCTCCAGACACTCGTCCTCGTGCTCCAGCCCCGTCTTAGCCACGAAGGGCGTCAGCGGGTTGTGCTGCCGCTGCTCCTCCAGTACCTGCTGCCGACCTGCGGCCTCGATAACCGCCCGGAAGTCCATCGCCGCGGGGCCCCTCACCGACGTATCCCGACCGAGCGCCGCCGAGTGCGGGAACGAGCTCCGCTGGAAGCAGTTCTCCCGGTAGATGGCGTCCCAGACCTGCTTCGCGCCGACGCCGGCGTAGCCGGTGAACCGCTCGGGGTTGCGCAAAAGACTCACGTAGTCCCCCTTGGAGCTCGCGCTCTCGTCCTCAGGCACGCAGTAGTCGCGGTCGTCGCACTCGTCGTCGTACTCGACCACGCAGCTCTCGCCGACGTCGGCGCCGAGCCCGCCCTGCAGCGGCCGCTGGGGCTCCTCCTTCTGCACGATCTTTCCCGGGTGCCGCGCGCGGGGCCCTTCCAGCTTGCCGAGCTCGCTGGCGCGCCACACCAGCGGGATGTCGTCCTCGTTGTCGAGCGTCTCGACGGCGCAGGCGATGTTGCCGCACATGCCATTCTCGTCGTTCCAGAAGGGGCACTTCTTGTGAAACAGGTTCACCCTGTAGTGCGAGAAGAAGTCGGTCGTTTGCGTCAGGTCGTCAAGAGCCGGCTTGACGTTGCGATTCAACCGCTCGAGGGTCGAGTAGGAAGCGCACGCATCGCTGACAATGGCTTTGGGCGAGGTCTACCAGAGAAGAGCAGCTGTTAGTATTGCACGTGGCATTGCGTCGACCGAAAAGAAGCCCGAGTTAAACATACCGCGCAAGAATCCGGCGAAGAAGCCGCTGAGCTCTGACAATGCACCGACGGGGCCCAGAGGGCAAACACCGTCAGGTAGAAGAGACGAGCGGCCGACTTCATGGTAGCGGCAACGTTTGGTGATAGCAAGGCGACGGCACTGCCGGTTCTGCCGTTGCTGCTGTGCGAGAATGCCTGGGGAAGTTTTTCCAACGACCTGGCCTGAAACGTCCAGGTCGAGGTGCCTCCGAAGGATGCGATCCAAGGTCCAAGGTCAGCGGTGGCGGTTGCAAGAGGACATTTGGCGATAAGCTTCTTATCTGGCCTGTCTGGGGCCCAGGATCGACTGGCGAAGAGAAAGAAGTCTTGGCAGCGGTGGGAACGCTATAACAAAAAGGACATGGGAGGTCATCAATTGAAAGACGATGGGGCAAAGCAGCATTTCTCATCAAAGAAGCCGCGCGCCAGTCCTTTTGTCCAGTCTGGCTCCATGGCGGGGCGGCGCTGGTTTTGAACCCTGAATAGATGACATATCAACGGGAAAACGGGCAAACAGAGAGGGTCTGAAGAAGAGGATTATGTGTCCAGAACCCCAGGTCAGCAGACGCTGGAGTGCCGACCGAACGATCTGCTGCACGCTGATTGCTTGGCAATTCTGGAACCTGCCGACAATTCCTCACCCGTCGACTAACATCCCAACCCTGGTCGATGCGGCGTCGCATTCCGTGTCCGGGTTCGGAATCTTCAATGAAGTGCTCGGTTCAAGCGCATGGGCCCGTACGGAACAGAAGACTGAACATTTGTCTCGGTGGTTGGGAGTGGCTTCGCGGACTTACCCATTGGCCGATGATCAACTATTGCTTTTGTACCCAGTACGTACCCTCGTACAATACCGACATGTACTCGTATGAAGTAGGTAGGCTGCACCCCAACTCCGAGGGTTTCACCTCCATGTGCCGCGCATTCCGAGTGCCGAATCGCCCGGGCTTTACCGCTTCCCCCGTTCCGCCGTCGCTTCAGAACCCGTCCCCGCATGGTCATGTTTCTGGCAAGTTCGGCTAAAGAGTCGTATTATTGTTCGTTGTCCATCCAGTACAGTAGCCAACAGCGCAACCTCGTGGATGAATGACTCGAGGCTCACTCCGCCACTGCCCGGAGGCACCTCCCCCAACATACATTCCCCAGCAGTGATCCAGCGAGCTTCATCGTTTACCAACCTCCTAAACTTGAAGGTCGACCGGTCCAATCCCTTTCCATGCTGCCAACTCTCGCGAGACTGCGGAGCGGGCGGTCGATGCGGTGTACCAAGCCGAGTACAAGTAGTGGGCCAAACATGTGATGGGCTTACTTTCTCTCATGTCGTGCATCGTGGTCATACAAGTACGGCGGCAGTCGCTATGCAGTCGTATCATGGTAATGCAAATGGCGGTATACAGACTCAAACTCCAGAATTCTTTTTTTTGTCTTGTTTCCGATCCGGCTTCACTGCGGGGGCTGGTAATTCAAGGGCCGCCTATTCGCCATTAGCCGTCGTTCATGGCGATGTAACGGACGCAGGTGCAGCGCTTACTTGAATAGAAGAATGTGTGGTTCGGGCTCATGAACCTCGTAGTGCTCCCAACCGAGACTCTGCGGACGAGTTAGTTTACCAATCGAAATAGATCCTTCAGCAGGGACGCACCTGTGTGATGCCCATCCCCCGCCACTCTTCCTCCCACAGAAGCTTCAGGGTGCCTTTAGCTTTGTCGTGATATTCGGCGGGTATGGCTTTGAGCATGGCCTTTGGCAGCTGGACGTGTCGATACTCAAACTCGCTGTCGGAATACCTAGAGCGCGTTGGTGTTAGGGGAAGTCAAGCCACTGCTCGAGTATGGCACAATACGCACCTCGTCGAGTAATGTATCGAGTCAATGAACTCGTCCAGGCGCGCGCGCTCGTCATCCGTCAGTGGTCTCGGGATCCGGTTGCGGCGGCTAGAATCGATGCCCATCTGATCAGGAGTCGACATCGTGCAGGACAAGCTGGCGCTGTTTCGAGAAGCAGTAGTGGTGCAGTGCGCCAAGTCTTGCCGGTTTCTGAACGACTTCTGCTAGGAAGTAGAAATCGAATGGCTGGGCGGACGGGAAGGAGCGTGGCTTCGCGCGGATGCTATGCGACTCTCAAGTGGGTTGGCGGGGAAGTCGCGTGGGGTATCAACCGGCGATCGAGGACTGGGCTCAGGCTGAGCCACGACGAGACGCGGTCTGATCTGCGAGTACGTGACGCGCCAGAATATGCGTGCACCTTCAAAGTGTGAGCTTCACGCAAAGGACGAAACCAGGTTTTCGCGCAAACTGCTGGGGTTGAGTGGAAGCTCGGGCGTGGAGCGTGGAGGGTGGGATGGCAAGAAGGAGGAAGCCGGATTGGTAGGTAAACAATGTCTTGAATTGGATCGATGTGCTGGGGGGGTCCTACCGAAGCTGGCTTGCCGCACGCTAGTTTTTTAGCCTTTCCCGCGCGGAACCATATGCGGGTCGTCTACTACACAGTATGCCGCAGTGCTTATACGGAGTATTTGAGTGGTCTGTGCGGGACAGCACACAGTGCTTTCTGCGCGTTACACCTGTCGCCCCACTGTGCAAACCACATGCCAGTCCCGCCAGTGTTCGTCCCCTTGCGATCTGATTGCGAAGATGCTCTCGAGAGTGCTGTCAGAAGCCACGTCGTAGCGCGGCAACAATTCGCCCTGCCTCATCAGGCCGTTTTTGTGGGCAGAATCTTGTCAGGTATCGAGAACTTCGGTTTGTCAACCTTGCGACTCCCGCTCATTCGTCTCGCGCTGTTCGCGACCCGTCCTCGATTTCCACCACGACTGGTTCCGAGCTCGACGCGTCTTGGGCGCCCGCCCGCGCTTCGACGGAGACCACCTCGCGGCACCGCTCGCATCTTCCTACAACACTTCTCCACCACTATCAATTGATACTGGCGATAACTGGCACTTTTACACGTGATGGACAACAAGCGCAAGGCTAGCTCTGCCGGAGCTGGCATTGAAGATGGCGACGATCGAGCTGCTAAGAGGATCAAAGTACCAGGAGTAAGTCGGCACCGCTTGATGCGTAATTTCAACTCCGTGGACGATGCCAACGTATTACCGCCGTCCTTGATCACCCAATACGACTGGGAGCGAGTCTTGGTCTCTTGGTTGACTTCAATTTTGCACCTATTGTGCTGCATACAAGTGACTGACAGTAGTGGCAGCCGCCCTCCGACTACAACCTCATGAAGGGCGAAAGCTCGGAGTCCACGACCGCCTACGGCCTGCATTTCCTCGAAACGATCCGGAGAACCAAAGACAAAAGGTGCGACCAATCCGCTTTGCTCCTCTGCAAAGGCCTCGCAACAACCAGTCCATGGGTGGCGACGTCTGCTGCACTTGCAGTTACCGGGATCGCGGTTGCTGACTCTATAATACAGCGGTCGACTTGTGGCAAGCTACTTTGAGGATCTCCTTCCGCGCGAGGGAAACAAGGACTACTACAGCCGGATTCGCATGCCGATCTCGCTGAAAAACATTGAGCAAAAGCTCCAGGATCAAGAGTTCAAGGACCTGTCGGAACTGGAGAGCTATTTCAAGCGCATGGTGACCAATGCGAAGGAGTACTATCCCAAGAACTCCGAGATTTTTGAAGATGCGGAGCGGGTGCGAAAGGCCCTGAGCAATTACATGACGAAAACCAATCCCGCATACAAGCTCAACCCTCGGTACAGCTGTCAAGCAACGCCACTGCCCACCGACATGTTGATCGAGCCGGAGGGGTTACGCGTGCCCAAACGCGAAATGGACGATGCACCAGGTGACGCTGAGGAGTCAGATGAGGAAGATCATGCGCAAGGCGAAGATGACGAAGACGAGGACGATGAGGAAGACGAGGGCGATGACGAGAATCCCAAGAGGATCGTTCTCAAGCGGAAAGGGTCCGGCAGATTTTCCGGTGCTGGTTCTGAACAAGTCAGGAGGATGGACAGGGGCGGGCGGGTCAAGGCAGACCATGAGTACGAAGGAGTGCCCTACAAGGGTCTGTCCTTCCAGGCAGCCCAAGAAAAAATCGTGGAGGAACTGATCAGGAAGCAAGATGGCTCGTAAGTGCCTGCATTCCCGGCACGAGTGGCCTGCGCCGTCGAGCTAATCCGAGCATACAGGGGCCCGTACTTCCTGGATTTCATCAACCTGCCCGCGCGCACTTACAAAGACTACTTTGCTGTCATTACCTACCCTCTGTCACTGAAAGGCTTGCAAAAGCTTGTCAAGGGGATTCACGGGCGGCAGCCTGCGACTGGCGTCAGCGACTTCAAGAGTTGGGCGGCGTTTGAAGAGAAGGCCAGTCTTCTCTGGACCAATGCACACTTCTATAACGAAGAAGGAAGTGTCATTTATGCGATGGCAACGGAGCTCAAGGTAGGATAACCTGTCCGTCTTAGAAAAAACAAACGGTGAAAGCTGACGGGTGACGTGCTCAGAAATGCTTCGAAAATGAGCTCAGTGAGGCCAAGGCCGTTGTCCAGGAACCTCCGCAACCGAAAATCAAGCTCAAGATGACACCGGGTCAGGAGACGCCGATTTTAGGCTCGAAGAAGATCACAATTCACGTTGGAGGGTCACGGGGCAGCGCGGCAGCCTCGCCCGCGCCGCAGACAGGCCAGTCTAGCGACTCGGGCCGTCCTGATGCGGCTATGGATGGTGTTCGCAGCGTTCTTCCTCCCGCGGCGAACACGGGCGCTCCCAGTCTTCAGGTCGACGGTCCCAGGCCTCTGCCTGGCGCCGTGGAGTCGGCAGGCCTACCTTTGGTCAGTTCCGTGTCTGGAGCGGCACCTCAGCAACCTCCGGCGATTCCTCCGCGGCAGAATGGCACTGCTCCAGCTCCGGTTGCTGTAGTGAATGTACCCAACGGAACGCCTGTTCCTGGCCAAAACCTGCAGCCACACTTGTCGGCCCAGCACCTTCAAAACGGGCTGCCGACTCCGGTGCAGTTTCATGTACCACAGCCATGGGACTTCAAGTACCGTGCACCCGGTAGAGGTAAGTTAAATGACGGACATCCATAATGCGTGGCTACCAAAGAAGCACAATAAAGTTTCTCACTGACCTCGTCCTCAGGCTACGCCGACTCGCTATTGCCGAGTGTGCTGATTCGGACACATCCCAGTGTGGTTATGGACCAAAGGTTCAGATTGGAGATTCCTGCGCACCCCAAGGAAGCGCACCAGAGCTTTGCGATGCATGTTCCGGGCCAGCACAGCCGGTTGCAGCTTATCCCTCGCCTGGCCCCCTTCGAGCAACAGGGCCGGTCCTATCGGCTGTTTGTGACCATCAACGGCCAAATGGTGGGGCGCGCAACGCCGCTTCCCGTTACGGACGACCCGTTGCCGGTGAACGCCATCGTCTTCGACTTGAGCTTACAGTACGTCACGAACATCATCGGGATTACGGTGGTCGCCGCTCTGCCGAAGGGCCAGAGGCTACCAAATGGCTTGGATGTTGAGGTTGAGAGGCTGGTCATCAATGCACAGCTTCTGCGGATGTATTGAGACGCACTAGCGCGTCGGGTGACGATTGTAGGCAGCGGATTGAACCCCCCCCCCGAGAGCAGCCCATCCGCTCGTGTGTGATGAGCTGACTGGCTTTGTCGGCGATTATGTCTGTGGATGGAAAGCGATGGCACGGGGTCGGTCGGCGTTTTGAGGTTTGTCTTGGAGGTTTCCCGGCGCTGTGTTCTTCTTGCAGACCCTCGGGTTGTTGAACATGTGTTGGTTCACACAATGTATCTGCGCGCAAATGAGAGCACAGATAGACATCAGTATTCTACCTGACTCAGGTACCGTTGCGGCTGTTACCAACTTTGGGAGGACTCAGATTCATCTTTCAATCCATTAATTGCTCTTGGAGGGGGTCTCAGTCGCAATCAGTTTCCAGATGCGTCCGTCCTTTGTCGCAATTGTTTCCCACCAAGCCCCATTCCCTCTCCGGCGAGCCGTTATTCTTCTTTGTTTGCCCACTCTCACCTGTATCATTCCTGTTCCGGATCACGCCAGAGCTGATTTGGTTGTCTTTGGAGACAAGCTATCAAGTATGGCATCGGGCAGTAGACACAATCGCCTGTCAGCCTCTCTCCAATCCTACGACACAGCATCTCTACAGAGTGCAATCGCCTCTCGGCCAAGAGTGACGTTTAGAGCAAGGCGTGCGTTCGAAGCAAGAGAACAAGAGTAGAAGGACCTTCCGAAAGACAGAGAGACAATTCGCGCAAGAAACGGTTAGCTTTCCAGCTCATCAATACTACCCGCCACCGGCATCATGCTCAACACTGACACTACCCCCCGCCTCCACCTCCGTGGCGGCTCCCTCGCGGACAGCTACGGCTACAGTCCCAACTTCGCCCGCCGTGCCCATTTCGAATCCCTCCACGGCCGCAGCCGCTCCCGATCGTCCCGTACCCGATCTCGCTTCCCGCAGGCCGGCCGAGACCCGTACGCCGCCCCGGGCCGTGAGTACGACGCGGACGAGTCCCACAACAAGCGCGCGAGAACGTCCCTCGGATTCAGCCCCGACCACCGTGCCCGCCCCGCTGAGGACGATGCCGAGCCCAGACGGTCCTGGCTCAGCTGGGCCCTCCTTCCCGCGGGGAGCAGCGGCCGCCGGCAGCGCGGACAGGATGAGCTGGCCAGTGGCGGTTGGCGGCCTACCAGGATGGCGTTTGATGTGCGCTGGCCGGAGGACGAGTTCGAGAGCGAGTGGTTTGAGCGGGTGTATGCGCACCTGTATGTGCGGGTGCGGGAGTTCGTGGCGGAGTACTTTGGTTATGGGGACGTACCGGCGGGTCGTGCAGGCGGTGCTCCTGGGGGAGGGGAGCTCTGGCTGCGGGCCGGGCTTTCGAAGCAGTTTCTGTGGTTTGTTGAGCAGGTTGCGATGCAGGATAACAACGTGGGTGGATGGGATGACTTGCTGGCGAAGAGACTGTTCCGGGAGTGCTTGGTGACGGGCGTGGTTGGGAAGGTGCTGGAGACGTCGGTATTTGATGACCTGCTCTTTGGGGCAGACAAGACGCAGAAGGATATGCTGGAAGCACAGGATCGATGCACTCTTGAGCTGGATGGTGAGTTCCCCTGGCGCTTGGCCATTCCACCTTGCCCCTGATCTATGCTGCTAGTTGGACCCTCCACTCACTTGACACAGGTTACCAGCGTACCAAGCTGCGCTCTCAATGCGTTCGAACTATGCTAGGGGACGCCATGTTGCCGCCCGAGTTTTGGCCGTGCGTCGACCGGCTGTCGCTGCAGTTCGCGGCGCTGCTCCTGCCCCTTGTCCGCATCATGGACGAGTCCTTTCCAGCTAGCCAAGCCAAGTCACTGCGCAACATCCACCAGGATCTGCACGCCATTGTTGCCGAAGCGGCATACCTGTCCGTCGGCATCCGCTGGTCAAGCGACATCTTTCGCTTTTCGTTCCCCTATCCCGGTGAGCCGTGGGATCTTGACCAAGATCATGTCGACGGCGCTGTTTACAAAGCTTCCGAAGCTGCAAGAGACATGGCCGACAAACTTGACGAGGAGAGGTGGAGAGCTGAGCGGGTACGCAAGCAGCAGTCAGTCCCAGAGTCCCGGCCCAGCCGATCGATCATAGGGAACCAAGCAGGGACATTGATCGCCTCCGCGCGGAGCCGGCTCGAGACGCTCCGGAAGCGCGTTCTACGCCGGGGACACGAAGAAGAGACAGACGGCGGAAAGGTCATTACGGCCTTCTACGCCCCTTCCCGCTTGGCCAAGGTTCAAATCGCCTTATGGCCCATGCTCCAGCGCTTCGCGCTTGCTGGCGATATCGACCCAGAAACCGGTGTTGCTGACGGGGAGCACGTCACCACGATTCTCAACTCCCAAGTCGTGTACTACTGCGGGCGTCCCAGCGAGCGGGACGATGATCCCAACGAGCATTATCCAACCCTGATTGACTGGATGCACGAGGGCAAGCGAAAGCGTGTACGGAATATCCTGTTTCCGCTACGTTGGCTGGCATATGCTGCTGGGCTGTGGCTCTTCCTCAGCTTCCTGGCACGGTACAGCTCCGTCGTCGATGACATCCTTCAGGTCGTCCGACACGGTCTGGCCGCAGTGGCCAAGTACATCGCGAGGGAAGTGCTCCTGTTCGTGATGGAAGTGCTGATTACTGGCATCGCCATCGCTATCGGTGTGGTCAAGGTCGGCATGTTCATGGCCTATGCAGTCCGGAACGCGTTGGACCGGGTGTTGTCGCCCGGGTTACGGTTGCTCTGGAGCGTATTTGGTGGGAAGACTGATGGCTGGTTTGCTTCGGCGCCTACGTATCCTGAGCTCAGCTGGCAGTCGATGAAGGACGCTGCAATCTCGCTGGCCGGAACGTGGCATGGAGGACGATAAACAGTGCGAACTCGGAGGTCAGGCAGCTCCTAGAGTCTTAGGGTCCATTAGGTTGTCTAAAGCAAATATCCGTATGTTGTTGATATAGCTCTTCCTTTTCTCCATAACCACCCGTGGATCACCCGTGGATCACCCGTGCATAACCGGCTTGACCGTCCAGGTATTAGTCGTTGAGCATTCAACTACTCTGCCCTAGGCCGCTGACGAAACGGGGATTAGTTCCCATCACTCATGTTATGGTAGTGTTAAAGTAGGTGGGAAAGTGCATGACTGGGCTTTAGACCTGAGCACCTGAATGACCTGAAATTCTGATACGCCACTAACTCCACGGCTTTTGGTCCTACACAGAGTGAATAGTTCTCAGCCACTGGTGCTGGAAATCACTCTGAGTTGAAATGAGGCCAACTACTCGAGAATGTTGACGCGATCATACCTACAGTGGGGTGGCATAAGTAAAGTCACACCCCCCATTTTACACCCAGAATCAACCACTTCACTATGTGAAAATCAGCCACCAATGCACTCAGTCGGCAAAGATAGTTGGAATAACAAAAGCTCTTAATAAGATGAAACGACCCCTAAGGTTATTTCTCATTTCATTGTTTAGACTAGACGTCTGTACGTGGTCCAAGACAACTGCTGAACGCGCCCACTTCTTTTGCATATACAATGAGGGTGTTGGAGTGTGACTTTAAGTACCTTAGGTTAGGTTGGTAGGTGAACCCAAGCACGAGCGAGGCTCCGTATGAGCGTACGTGTTTACCGTATCGGTATCATGACGTACACTTCATACATTCTGTACAGTACATGTACTGGGAGTGAGAAGTTAACCGTCTGCCCCACCCAAATTTTTGTCGCTACTGCAATCCAGCTACACCAAACCATCCAGGTACATCAGGTCCAACGCAGCAGCATGCCTTTTCGTTCCAGGTAGCCCGAGCCCCGACAGTCCATGACGGCACTCAATCCAGACACACCTTCTCGGTAACCCGGAATCCCCAAACTCGCGATGGACGCCGCGGCGCTGCTCAAATCCCAAGGGTGGCGGGGCAAAGGCTTCTCGCTGCATCCCACCGACAACAAGATTGGCCTTGCCAAACCCCTCCTAATCTCCCGCAACACAGACGGCCGCGGCATCGGCCAAAAAACACACTACACAAGCGACCAATGGTGGCTGCACGCCTTCGACCAGAAACTCAAGGGCCTCGACACGTCCAAGCAAGGAACCGTGGTGCAGTCGGTCACGCAGGGCAAGCTGGACATCATCGCGAGCAGCCAGCCAAACGGGAAGTACACGGGCGTGAGTGGGCTGTACGCATCGTTCGTACGAGGTGGCTTGCTGGAGGGCACTCTTGAGACCGACACCACGGCCGGAGAGTCGACCGACGCGACGCCAGCAAGTTCAGACAGCGACGGGTCCGTCTCGAAGACGATGACGCGGGCCGAGACGAAGGCAGAACGGCACGCCCGAAGAGCTGCTAAAAGGTTGCGCAGGGCGGAAAAGGCCACGAGAAAAGCGGCTGAGGCCGAGGTGGCGCGAAGGGCTGCCGAGAAGGCTGCCAGAAAGGAGTTGAAGAAGGCGAGCAAAGCTGGCGAGACGAAGGAAGAACGGCGTGCCAGGAGAGCGGAAAGGAGAGCGCGGAAAGAGACTAAGAGGCGGAAACGAGAAGGCGGAGCGCTGCAGAAGTCCGAACAGGGATGAAGAGCTTGGATCGACAATCTCGTGTCTATTTGCCCGCTCCATGCGCACACGGCACAACAAACTCGGGTCGGCCTTGCCTTCAACAGAGCCCAGACGAGCCGCCCGGAATCCCCCGCGCGCCGGCTTCACCGCGCCCTACGCGCACTCGCGAGGACGTTGAGATCCGTGGCCGACGTTGTTGTCGTGTGACCGCGGCAAACAAGCCGCCAAGCGGCTGGGTGGTTATGGTTGAGTTGGAGACCGGATTACCCAGATAGGTCTTACGGCTCCTTCGGGATTTTGCCCGGCTTATTGGATAACAGCCAGGGCCGGCGGTCCCAGAACTCCGGTTTAATAATATCAATATGTTCCACCACGATCCGTGCCTTTGCCCGTCTTTTCCTGTCGTTCTCGGCCTGCGTCTTGGATTGCTGAACCGGATCTGCCGATCTGTCGGCTTCGACGCTCGAAGCGTGTGTACCAGGCTCCACCAACTCGTACTTGGCCATCTCTTAGTTACTATCACGCATGAAGGAAACGTAACCATGGGGCACATACATCTCTGAAGACAACGCTGCCCTTCTTGAACATTTCTGGCTCGTTGTTGTAGTTGATACCGAATTGTGAGAACAGAATCTCATTCTTGTCAGCGGCGAGAGTACCCTGGAATTGAGAATTAGCCAGAAACATGCCATTACGGTGCGCTTCTTGCAGTTTGAAGTACTCGCCTTGAGTCTTTCTTCGGCCTCAACGGCTCCCACCCGCGCATACTGGATGAGAGCCCAGAAAGTTGTGTTGTAGAGGTTGTTGATGTGGCCTAAGCTGGTGAGAATAAAACTTAGCAGTAGACGGGGAGGTTGCGCTTACAGTCAACCTGTCTCCAGCTCATGTAGTCAAGGAGATTCTTGACTGTTGGGTAGCACACCGCCCGGCCGTCAAAGCTGGGGAGTGGGGGAGACAATGGGCTGTCTGGGAAGTAGGTTGGCCAGAAGTGGACGTAGTATGCGGTAAAAGTCGAGACAATTGTCGATACAAGTTTACTGTGTCAGTTAGCTGGTCAGAATCAGGAAACAGCCATCCCACCCCCTTATCTGAGCCCATCTCGAGAAAGGCAAAGAAGGAGTTTGGTTGTACCTCGAGCGCCGGTCGAAGAGACTGCATGTCTTGTGGAAGACAAAGCTACGACACAATGTCAGCAGACTCCTATGCATAAACACTTAGAGCAGCGCATACCTGTACTCATCGCTGACTCCATAGGCGATGGTAATGTCCGGCAGCTCGCTCATGACTGCCCGGGCGGCGGCGTTCATGAGCTCGAGGGCCCGCCGATCGTTGGGCTTCTCAAAGCTGTACTTGGTTGCAAACTTGGTGAAACCCCGCCCGTCGATTCTAATCACGATCCATGTGTTTGGCAGCAACCTGTCGGGCTGCTCGAACTGCTTCACATATTCGAACCTAAAACCAGCACCATCAGCCAAATCAGTCCGCTGCCCGAGCCCTGAGATCGATCTTCATACTGCGAGTTGGCCATGTTGAGGTTACACTGGGAAAGACGCCGCAGAGAGTTGACTACCACAAGAATGGCACAGAAACAACTGCCGCCAGCATTCAGTGGTTGGATTTCTCTATGCGTCGAACAATGAATTTATGTGCAGGTTAGGTACCTTTCACAGAGTGTTAGTAAGTAGTTTAGCGGGGCACACCTTCATACTGCGATACAAATGAATACCACGGCGATGATTATACGTATTGTGTATTCCGTACTGTAACCAGTTGCACCCCCTCTCAGCCCTGTCCTTCAGGTACGGCCGGATCTTCGACCTGACCGCGGTTCGCAGTGGGGCTCTCTGCGATCCGACAAACCGCCAGTCTCCAAGTCGACTTCTGCCGCGGACCGCGACCCAGACGTCCACATCACAGCAATGAACCTCCTCTTATCCGACGACTACCTCCTCCAAGACTACCCCGAGAACATCACCAACACTATCCGATCAGGGCACTCAACATGCGTTCGATTCAATCGTACAGGCGACTTCCTGGCCTCTGGCCGCGTCGACGGGACCGTGGTCATCTGGGATCTGGAGACGATGGGAGTGGCGCGCAAACTTAGAGGCCATTCCAAGAACATAACGTCACTCAGCTGGTCGCGCTGCGGTCGCTATCTTTTGTCGGCTTGCCAGGGATGGAAGGCCATACTTTGGGATCTGCAGGATGGGAAGAGACACCGCGAGGTGCGCTTCAGCGCCCCGGTTTATGGGGCGGAGCTTCACCCATGGGATCAGTTTGTTCTGTCTTCTCAGCCCACAGAAGAATGGTGCCGGCTGACGTGTGCCGTCTTAGCTACCAGTTTGCTGCAGCCCTCTTTGAGGAGCAGCCGATGCTCGTCGATATTACGGATGCCGCCCACATACGTCACGTCCTGCCTTCTGTGCTGAAGCGACACAATGCCGATGCCGATGCCAGCTTGAAGGAGAAGCAAGCGAAAGAGGACGCGAAGCACATGACGACGGCCATCATCTACACGGCTGGGGGGGGCCACCTGCTCGCCGGCACGACTAAGGGGCGTTTAAATATCATCGACGCGAGGTCGCGTGAGATCATCTATTCGGAGAAAATAGCGAGCGGCGTCATCACGACTCTCAGGCTCACCGAGTCCGGCAAGGAGCTCCTCGTGAATGCCCAGGACAGGATAATACGAACATTCCGTGTGCCGAACCTCTCGGCAGCAGACCTCGACCTGGACACAATACAATTACCGCTCGAGCACAAGTTTCAGGACGTGGTCAACAGGCTGTCGTGGAACCACGTGGCATTCAGCGCCACAGGCGAATACGTCGCCGCATCGACCTACAATAACCATGAACTCTACATCTGGGAGCGCGGACATGGCAGCTTGGTGCGCATGCTGGAGGGGCCCAAAGAGGAGCAGGGCGTCATTGAGTGGCACCCGCACCGCGCCTTGCTGGCCGCGTGTGGCCTGGAAACCGGCCGCATCAATATCTGGTCCGTCACGAGCCCTCAGCGTTGGTCGGCCCTCGCGCCAGACTTCGTAGAGGTGGAAGAGAACGTCGAATACATTGAGAAAGAAGACGAGTTCGACATCCACCCGCAGGAAGAAATCCAAAAGCGGCGACTCGACCAGGAGGACGAAGACGTCAATGTCCTGACCATGGAAAACGGCGGCGGTCTGGAGAACGGCATGGACGCGTTCCGCATGCCGATACTGTTCAACCTGGGCGAGTCGGATAGCGAGGAGGAGTTCGTAAACGTGGGGCTTGGAACATTACGAAGGAAAAGTCCTGGTGACCAGGACGAAGGCGAGATGACGGGCGAGGAGAAAGGGCCCGGAAGGAAACCAGGACGAGGACGGGGGAAGAAGAAATGACCATATCTAGCTTAGTCACTGAACGTACAGGGGAACCAGCAACCGTGTCAGTACCCCGTAGTAGCGTCCTCTTCATCAATTTAATGATGCATTGACATATTCCGCACCTTGCATCTTATCTACTAGTACTCGCAGGGTGCTTTGTTCCGCATTGCGGAGGCACCAAATTCAACGCGTCAAATCGTTTTGCCAAGTCGCGCTTTGTTCGTCTGTAAATCGTACCCCGTGCGCACCCCTGCTTCTGGTTCAGCCCCCCCGATTCCAAGTGGGTCTTCCAAAAGCGGCTTAGTCTACTTTGCCTCTCAACCGCGTTGGCTTTGTCAGTAGAACTTTTCAGGCTAGGCTACGGCATCTGCCTCCTTGCCCAGAATCATCCTCTAGCAACTGCCTATCCGCCATCGTGAATCGCGTCGAGAACCCCCGAATTCTTGTCGTCCGCCTTCTCCCGACAGGAATATCGACCGTACCGATTGCGAATATCGACTTTACCGGATCGTTTCCCGCGACGCGACGACACTGGAGTCGATAAGGCCTTGACGGTTCGCTGCTTCGGGCCGCTGGCCTGGGAAGCGCAGTGGAGGAGGACCACAACAGCATCGCGAAACGCCATCGCGCCGAGTTCTCGCCATCAAGTCACTGACGGCCTTTTTCATTCATCGTTCTTTACACTTCCACTGCGATCTTTTTTCCGGCATCGGAAATCGGCGCGCGCTGTAGTTTGCGACTTCCTCTGGGCCCGCGTTCCGCGTACTCACGGGTCGTCACTGCTCGACCCGATTCTGCTCGCATCGCCTCGCATCGCCTCGCATCGCCTCGCATCGCGGTTTTTTTTTTCAGCGACTTGACAATTTCCATACATCAAAATGGCGAACCTCATCTTTGCGCACTCGAGTGCGCCGATCCGCACGATCAAGGAGATTCAGTTCGGCCTCCTGTCCCCCGAGGAGATTAAGGGTATGAGCGTCTGCCATATCCTCTATCCGGAGACCATGGATGAAACGCGAACGAAGCCCCGCGATGGCGGTCTCAACGATCCTCTGCTCGGTTCCGTCGACCGACAGTTCAAGTGCAAGACCTGCACCGAGAACATGTCGGAATGCCCTGGCCATTTTGGACACATCGAGCTGGCCCGACCGGTCTATCACCCTGGCTTCATCAGGCGCACAAAGAAGTTGCTTGAAATTGTCTGTCACAACTGCAGCCGGGTGTTGGCAGATAGAGTCAGTGCTTTCTACCCTCCTGCCGGGGGTCTTTGCTGTGGCTGATGCTGACGCTTGACCAGTCCGACCCGCAATATGCTGCTGCCATGCGCATTCGCGACCCCAAGGTCCGGTTCAAGCGGGTCTGGGACATCTGTAAGAGCAAGAAGCGCTGTGACAACGATCCTCCCAAGAATCCAGAAGACGGCGATTCTGGTGGCGTGCTCATCGCTGGCCACGGGGGGTGCGGCAATGTGCAGCCGGTTATTCGCCAGCAGGCACTGACGCTCTGGGGCCACGTCGAAACCAAGGACGAGGAGGGCGCGAAGAACAAAGAGAAGAAGGTCGTCACACCGGAGATGGCTCTCAACATCTTTCGCCGCATGAGCGATCAAGAAATGATCGACATCGGTCTCAACATTTCGCAAGCCCGGCCTGAGTGGATGATTATCACAGTACTCCCTGTCCCGCCCCCGCCCGTTCGCCCGAGTATCTCCATGGACGGGACCGGCACCGGCATGCGGAACGAGGACGATTTGACATACAAACTCGGCGACATCATTCGCGCCAACGGAAATGTCCGTCAGGCGATTGCCGAGGGGTCTCCTCAGCACATCATTACCGACTTCGAGAATCTCCTTCAGTACCATGTCGCTACGTATATGGATAACGACATTGCCGGTCAACCACAGGCACTTCAGAAGAGTGGACGTCCCGTGAAGGCCATCCGGGCTCGTCTCAAGGGCAAGGAAGGTCGCTTGCGAGGAAACTTGATGGGCAAGCGTGTTGACTTCTCTGCCCGTACGGTCATCACGGGTGATGCAAACATTTCCCTGGATGAAGTTGGCGTGCCACGCAGCATCGCCCGCACCCTGACGTACCCCGAGACTGTGACTCCGTACAACATCGCCAAGCTCACCCAGTATGTTCAAAACGGACCGAACGAGCATCCGGGAGCGAGATTCATCATCCGCTCTGACGGTACACGCATCGACCTCCGCCACCACCGGCGCGCGACTGGCATTCAGCTCGAGTACGGGTGGAAGGTGGAACGTCACCTGATTGACGGTGATTTTATCATCTTCAACCGTCAACCGTCGCTGCACAAGGAGTCGATGATGGGCCACAGGGTTCGGGTAATGCCTTACTCGACTTTCCGCCTTAACTTGTCCGTTACCTCCCCCTACAACGCCGATTTCGACGGTGACGAGATGAACTTGCACGTCCCTCAGACTGAGGAGACGCGTGCCGAAGTCAAAGAGCTCTGCATGGTTCCTCTCAACATTGTCTCGCCGCAAAGGAACGGGCCTCTCATGGGCATTGTCCAGGACACCCTGGCCGGCGTGTACAAGCTCTGCCGCCGTGATGTGTTCCTCACCAAGGAGCAGGTGATGAACGTCATGCTTTGGGTGCCTGACTGGGACGGCGTCATCCCCCTCCCGGCAATTTTCAAGCCTCGGCCTCGGTGGACTGGCAAGCAGATTATCAGCATGATCATCCCGAAGATCATCAATATCCACATGAATTCGGATGCGTCGGACAAAGACCACCCATTCAAGGATGATGGCCTTCTCATTCAACAGGGTGAACTCATGTTTGGCCTATTGTCGAAGAAGAGTGTTGGTGCGACCGGAGGCGGCATCATCCACCTGTGCTACAACGAGCTTGGGCCGCACGGGGCGATGGATTTCCTTAATGGGTGCCAGCGGGTGGTCAACTACTGGCTTCTGCACGACGGTCACAGCATTGGCATTGGCGATACAATCCCCGACGCGAAGACGATCGAGCTTGTCCAAAGGCATATCAACGAGGAGAAGGATGAGGTCAGCCGATTGACGCAGCAAGCTACCAACAACGAGCTTGAGCCGCTACCCGGTATGAACATCCGAGAGACGTTCGAGAACAAGGTGTCGACGGCTCTCAACAGGGCTCGTGACAAGGCCGGTACATCCACCGAGAAGAGTTTGAAGGACATCAACAACGCGGTCACGATGGCGCGCTCTGGATCCAAGGGCTCTGCCATCAACATCTCGCAGATGACTGCGCTTGTCGGGCAGCAGATCGTCGAGGGTAAGCGCATTCCGTTCGGCTTCAAGTACCGGACCCTCCCGCACTTCACGAAGGACGACTACTCCCCCGAAGCTCGTGGCTTCGTTGAGAACTCGTACCTTCGTGGTTTGACGCCTACCGAATTTTTCTTTCACGCTATGGCCGGTCGTGAAGGTTTGATTGATACTGCTGTCAAGACAGCCGAGACCGGTTACATCCAGCGCCGTCTTGTAAAAGCGCTTGAAGACGCGGAAGCGCACTACGACGGCACCGTGCGGAACTCGCTTGGCGACATCATTCAATTCATCTACGGTGAAGACGGTCTTGATGGTATTGCCATTGAGAAACAGCGCGTGGACCATATGAATCTGTCGAACAAGGTCTTTGACAAGCGGTTCCGTCTCGATGTCATGGATGAGGAAGGCTCTGGCGCGGCTCTCGAGGCTCTGGAGTATGGCAGAGAGATGGTTAGCGACCCGATGGTGCAGCAGCTTCTGGACCAAGAGTACGAGCAATTGCTAGCTGACCGCAAACTTGTGCGAGCAATCAATCGCCGCAAGTTAGCTGAGGACAATATGCAGCTGCCGCTGAACGTGGCTCGCATCATTGAGACAGCGAAGAAGCTGTTCAAGGTTGACGATGCCCATCGCAGCGACCTGACACCCAAGGACGTCATCCCCACCGTCCAAGCTCTTCTCGACCGGATGATCATCGTCCGTGGTTCAGATCCCATCTCGAAGGAGGCCGACTACAACTCGACGATCTTGTTCAAAATTCAGCTACGGTCTCGCTTGGCCTTCAAGCGCCTTGCTGTTGAGCAGAGGATCAACAAACTAGCGTTCGAGCACATTCTCGGCGAAGTCGAGAATCGGTGGTCCCGTTCGATGGTCGCGCCGGGCGAGATGGTTGGTGTGCTGGCTGCCCAATCCATCGGTGAGCCGGCGACGCAGATGACGCTCAACACCTTCCATTTTGCCGGTGTCTCGTCCAAGAACGTCACGCTGGGTGTCCCTCGTCTCAAGGAAATTCTCAACGTTGCTAAGGACATCAAGACGCCCTCCATGGTTGTTTACCTGGATTCCGAGAACGCGACGCAGGAGGATGCGAAGAAGCTTCGCAATGCCGTCGAGCATACCAGCCTCCGATCCGTCACGGCAATGACGGAGATCTATTACGACCCGGATATCACGTCCACGAACATCCCGGAGGATTTTGATATGGTCGAATCCTACTTTTTGATTCCGGATTCGTCGGACCAGGACTCGATTGACAACCAGTCCCGCTGGCTTCTACGACTGACCCTTGACCGGCAAAAGATGCTCGACAAAGGCCTGCGTGTAGAAGATGTGGCACATCGCGTCAAGGAAGAGTACAAAAAGGACGTGGCGGTCATTTTCAGCGACAACAATGCCGAAGAGATGGTGCTCCGGATGCGCGTTATCCGCCAGGACGACGATAAGGACGAAGACGGCAACAAGCTCATTGAGGATGACGTGATGCTGAAGCGGCTTGAGAAACACCTCCTCGATCACTGCACACTGCGCGGCGTTGTTGGCATTGAGCGTGCCTTCTTGAACAAGGGCACCAAGCTCATCGAGCGGGCCGATGGCTCGCAGGTGGCCCACAAAGATACGCCCGAATGCATGGAGTGGTACCTTGACACGCAGGGTACGTCCTTGCGGGAGGTCCTCACCATCGACGGTGTCGACACGAAGCGGACGTCGACCAACGATCTCTACCAGATTGTGGACGTGTTCGGCATCGAGGCAGCTCGGTCGGCCCTTATGCAGGAGTTGACGCAGGTGCTCGCTTTCGACGGTTCGTATGTCAACCATCGGCACTTGGCGCTGCTCGTCGACGTCATGACCTACCGTGGCAGCATCGCGGCGGTGACACGCCACGGCATCAACCGCGCTGACACCGGCGCTCTGATGCGCTGCTCGTTCGAGGAGACCGTGGAGATCTTGCTTGAGGCAGCTGCGGTTGGAGAACTGGATGACTGCCGGGGCATTTCGGAGAACGTCATGCTTGGCCAGATGGCACCCATGGGCACTGGCCATTTCGATGTCCTTCTCGATCCTAAGATGCTGGAGACGGTCATTTCGGACAACTCGCGTATGGGCCTAATGCCTGGTATGACCATCAAGGGCACGCAGTTGGAAGGTGCCGCAACTCCGTATGACACCGGTTCCCCGATGGCCGACAATGGCTATATGGGCGGTTATTCCCCAACCCAGGGCAACTTCTCGCCCATCCAGGGTGGGGCTGACAGCCCCAGCGGGTTTGGGACCGAGTATGGCGGCGGCTTCGGCTCCAGCACGGTCAACCCTTACGCGACAAGCCCTCGCGCCACCAGTCCGTTCTCGACGTCGCCGACTTCTCCATTCGGTTACGGCGGGTACTCTCCGTCGTCGCCGGCTGGGTATTCACCCACCTCGCCCCTCATTGACGCCGGCGGCCGGTACGCATCGAGCCCCCAGTTCAGTCCGTCGTCTCCGTCGTTCTCGCCGACGTCACCGATGATGCGGCCCGGCAGCCCTACAAGCCCCAACTACAGCCCGACGTCGCCCAGCTACTCCCCGGCATCGCCCGCGGCGACCAGGCACTACTCGCCCACGTCACCGGCGCAGTTCAACTCGCCCACATCCCCCTCGTACTCTCCGACAAGCCCGAGCTACAGCCCGGCGTCACCGAATCTGCATGCCACGTCGCCATCGTACTCGCCAGCGTCGCCCACTTGGTCACCGACGTCGCCCGACGCCTACTCGCCGACCAGTCCGTCTTTCCAGCGGTCGCCGGGCCAGCAGATGTCGCCGACCAGCCCAGGCTACTCGCCAACGTCACCCTCGTTCTCACCCAGGACTCCGGGCCGCGGCCCGTCCGGAGGCAATGGCGACCAGTAGTAAGTCTGCTTGCGCAGCAGAGGCCAGAAATAACACAGTCCGCTAACACCGTTGCTACCCTACAGCTCGCCTACTTCTCCGACGAATGACTGATCCCGCTCTCTTTTTGGGTCGGGAAGTTGCGCGCGTTGCATGCATAAGGGCACGGGCTGCCCTAAGCGGATGCCAGGATAGTTTTTCCGGGCATTGGCGGTTTCTTACATGACGGTTACATAGCTTGGGAGCGAGCTACTTGTCTTTGTTTTCTGCCCCCCATTTTCTCTTGTTATACGTGATAGAGCCATCACCTACACAAGAGCACAACATCACCCTCGACATCCTCTTCTTCCCCCCTTTAGAGATTGCATTTCACCATACATCTTCCATTGTGCCGGATGGGCCGACCGTTACATGATGAGCCAAGGGGGAGGGGAAGACACGGCACCAGATTGGTTATGGTGGGCTTCCGGGGGCGGGAAGGGCCATCGCCGCGTGTGGGGGAAGGGAAGGGGGTGGGAAGAAAATTGTGTCACCGGTGTGGGACGACTTGACTGCCTGCCTGACTGACTGATGGGACGGATGGACGACGTCAAGGGGGGTGAGCGGTGGGTCGGGTGGGTGGAGGTGGGCTGCCTGTTCGTTGTAATGATTTGTACAGTAGCGACATACACACAGAGAGAGGGGGAGAAGAAGGGATCAGACGTCATCTGGCCTTGGGTCGGCAGAGGCATATCCGTTGGGCTCTAAGGGGGCTCCGGGGGTAGAGGATCCTCTTCCCCCCGTGTCCCCCCTGAAGTCCGATTTGGAACTGCCCTCGCTGGATGGACGGCTGCGATGGTTGGGCGGGTGGATGAATGGAAAAAATGATTCATCACGAGCTTCTGGCTTTTGTTAGGCGAGGGGTGTGTGCGTGTGTGTGTAAAGGGTGTGTGTGGGAGTGAGGCGTGTGGGCGAGTGAGCCAGTGACTGCTCCGGGGTGTGAGGTGTGAGGTGTGAGGTGTGAGGTGTGAGGGTGTGTGAGTGTGTGTGAGTGTGTGACGGCACGGTGGTGTGGTTTATGGGGGATGACAGTTGACCCCCTCCTTTCTCCTGCGCCGGTTTCGGCTTTGAGAAGGGGTGGGGTGTGTGCCTTGCGACGGCATTGGTATGGTCACCGGCTTAGACAGGACTCGGCTGGATGGTCACCAGCTAGGGGGAGGGGACGGCTGGATGGTGATGGCAGCTCATTGGCATGCTGACCGAGTCTGGGACAAGTGGGTGTTGGCACTACCGTTGAGTCGGCCGACCGGTGTTCTTCATTCCATCTCTCTGGATGGTACGATGTCCTCACCGAGCTGTTGATGAGTGGTGCCCGGGGTGACTCTGGTAGGTGGTCGTGACTGAAACAAAAATCATTATCTGCAGGGGGGCTGCCTACCCGTCCGTCTGGTTGCCTGCCTATCTGAGTGGCTGTTGGCTTGGTTGCTTCATGGTACAGACGGGGGGCGGGGAGAAGAAAGACAGGGGAGGCGTGTACCCAAGAGGGGTTCATAGGCTCGGGACCGAGGCCGAGCATCCCCCATTCTTTCACCGTTGTGGATTGAGATCGGTATACACAGTAGGGTCAGGAAAAGGGGAGTTTTTGTCAGGGACTTGAGCCGCTAGAGATGCTCAGAGAATGACTCATGTCCAGCTCAACTCCGACTACTGCGCAAACCAGGGGCTCACCCCTGAGCTCGCGGGTCTTGCTTGGCCAAGTCAAGCCGCCATGAGGTACGAGGATACTTCACAGTGGCAGTGCGGAAAGCAGGGCGGACAGGGGAAAGCAGCAGGGGACATTGAATGCTTTGGGGTGATATCCAGACAGTGACGGGCCCAGCAGGGTACGAGACCGGGTGGAGGGGCGGAAACAAGAGGTGGGGGTTGATCATCGATGTGAGGCGAGCAGGCGGCGAGCGAATTGAGAGGCTACCAGGCCAGTCTGGGCGAGTCACTTGTCGGCGGTACTTTCTTGATACCCACGAGACGCTATAGACTTGCATGTACCTGCGCGTGTATCAGCGAGATGGTGTATCCCTGTTCGGTGATGGTGCCGGTGAGGGCGTCATGCTAATGAACCCGGGGCGGTCTTGGCGCAGCTCCAGGGAATGGCTGGCTAGTCAGGGCAGGTTGGTTCATTTGATGCACTCGCCCAACTGAGGCAGACGCATCTTGATACGAGACGTCCGGACGTCTTGGTTCGTAGATGAACGATGTCCGGCCCAGGCGTGGTTGTAAGTCGCGGAAAGTGGCCTAGGCGGCGCTCAGCCTCGCACTGTCACGGTGGCCGCATCGAGGGCGACCTAGCTCGCTGCCCACAGCCTCGCTCTGGAACCCTGAGGAACAACGCGAGTATGGGTCAAGAAAAAGGCCGATCATGATCGGCGATGTCCGTTGAAGCTTGAAATACACTGAATCAAGGCATCTCTCCAGCTCCTGAACCATTGACAGCCTAAGGTCCTTGCAGCGGCTTGGATAGGTTGGGGGTTCCGTGATGGTCGATCGGTTGCACAAATGGGGTCGCGAGACGCCAAGCCTGCTACTGTCTTAGCATATTCACTGATCTTTTTGCGCGAGCAGAGTTAGTGACTCATGTAGGTCGCTGCCAAGCCAACTTCGCACGGGCCAAGTCTACCAGACTGTCGGGTCCGGTACAAGGTACCCAAACTCCAGCATAGAATAGGAGAGAGAGCTGTCGTCTGCAGTGGTCTGAGATGAACCATTGCTGCCTGGCTCCGATCTGGACCTTGCTGTTCAAGTGGTAACTGGCGTCGTGGTTCAGTTGATCCGCGCATGTAACGGCGTCATGCAAAATGCCGTGACTCGACCAGTGGAATGCCCCGATGCCTCGCTCTCTGTTCACCGAATTCGAACAACCACAGGTTGACGGGATGGCATGGCGTTGCGTTGCGTTGCTTGCCTTGCGCTGGGCGTTATGCAAAAGTACCAATTTGTACCTTGCTTTGCTGCGGTACCTCGCAGTTGTGCTAAGCGGCTGTCTTAAACCTGCAAGTTCCCCGCATAGGTACCCCAGGCAAGCCGGAAAGGTGCCCGTTCCAAATGCCTAGGACGGAACTCCCTTCCGCTGGTGGCGTGTTGCCATCTGTGTTGTTGGTGACGCATCCTCACCAGCGGCATTGGAGGGCAATGAGATAGGTGAGACCAACCGAGAGATGTTTTTTTTTTTTTTTTTGCGCCAGTAACAATCTCACCATCGCACAGCTGCCTGCCAATGTCGATTTGCATGGCCGATGAGAGCAAGGGTTGAACGGCAGCTGGTTACTCTTGCACGAGCCGATCGCGTCCTGACCCACACACAACGTGCATTCTCCCATGCGGGAAGCCTGGGGTTGTTGGCCATTTCTGCAGCCCGATTCGTTGCTTGCGGTTGCCCTCCCCTGCACCGCATCCCGGTTGCTCGCGCTTAACAATCGGCGACCGCCAGGCGGCAATCTCTCTTCGATCCCAGTCATGTCTCGGGGGGCCACCGCGTCGGTCCGGGTGTTGGTTCCGGGCAGTGTAAAGCGGGCGATGCAACCAAGGCTGGTGCAGGGTTCTCACATCGAACAGGGACTGAGTTCACGAGAGAACGGGAGTGGACTAGACATCGCGGGAGCCTTCCGGACTTGTCGGCAACTCGGGCTGGACTTGACTGAGCCAGTGTTTCGTCTCCATAGTACTGTTGAAGGACCAAACAGCAGGGCCGTTGCAGTCGTCGACTGCAAGACGGCTGCCTGGAAACTTGTGGGTTTGTTTGCCACGAGCTCTCAAGGTATGTTTCCGTTGCTCCCTGATCTCTCACCCCGCGAGGTTTATTAGTAGGTTGATAAAAAGATGGTGTCAAGGTCTCCATCCACACCTCCCTTCCGCTTTCGACCTGCCGGTGTGACTCGAGCGCGTTTCTTGCACTCAACCCTACATTGCCGCATCTAACCTTGGCCGGTTCGGGGTGAAGTACACCCACTTCTTCGCCGATGATGTACGTTTCGCCCAGTGCGTTTTCAAGGCGTTAGCCTTGGCGGCCAGACAGCAGGTTCGGATTAGCCTCTTACTCTCCCGGGATGCCACTGCCGCAGCAGACGCCGAACACGCAACGCCACAAAGCCTCGTCTTCTGTGATGAGTGTCGATAGTGTATGCAGCGAGGGGGCTGTTTGGGTGTTGTTGGCCGTCGGCTTGACGAGGTTGCGGCCCCATGTTGCACTGGCATGAGCCCGGGCCGTTGGTAAGGCGTGGGTAAGCGAATCAGACGACTGATAGGCGAGCAAAAACAAGTTGTTAGATTGCAGCGAAGGTTCCCATTTGAGCCGGTCGTGAGTTTGCGACCGGGGGCTTCCGTGGTACTTTCTTCATGCGTCTTGCGAGCTTCTGTGGACTTTCTGGAGTTGATAAAAGACCCACAACAATCTCATGGGACGAACATGAACATGGTCGATGCCACGCCCTGCGGCCCCATGCCCGCATGCGTCCCCTGTCGCCCCCACACTCACCCTGCCGCCAACTTGGGTAAGAAAACGAGGAAACAAGGGGGCCTGATTGGCAGGCGGCGCGACTGGTAAGCGCTGCAGCCGCCCTGTCGTAGCACAATGCATGTGGCTCTGGGGGCATGTAGTGTTCATGAGGGCATCTGCAAAGTCCACGGCATCTGGTCACACTGGCGGCGCCAGCTAGCTGTCCGTCAGTCGCGCAATTTTGCTGCACGTCGTCAAGCCTCCCTCGGTACCCTTGAGCTTAGGTAGCTTCTCCTGACGTGTGTGTATTCTGCCGGCCCGCGGCGGAGCTTGTTCGCGCCTGCCCAATTCCCCGCCCCATGATGGGACGTCGTCGCGTCGCTCGTATTTCAGCACTGCTCGCGCCAATCACTACATCAAGCCGAGAAACTGCGTGTTGGTCGTCGTCGTCCATCTCTCTCGCTGCGATTCGGCCTGGTACCGCTACTGAACGAGCCGAACCGAATCCAGAGGGCGGACTCAAGGTTGTTTGTGTGGTATGCACTCAGTACGCCGAGTGATCCGCGAAGCAGATCCTCCCGTCCTCGGCTTCGGGAAATATGGGACGGATAGTTCGTCCGAAGCCCCCCAGACCGACGGCCGTTCGACGTTGGGCCGCAGCCTCCTTCCCACCTGCTTCTAACCCTGGCCTAGGGCGGTGATAAGCTTCCAGGGTTGCGATCCTTCCCGCTTTGGGCGCTGGGGGCTTGAACACGGACCAGGGCACACCTCCCTTGAAGCCTTGCTCAGGGGTCGCCCTCTTTCGATCCGTACCTAGGCACCTGGGCTCCCAACCACACCTTCAGCTCATGTGACGGGACGTCGCTGCGTGGCCACCTGCGGCCAGCTTCCTGCTATGCACGAGCCGCTGTGGTTCCTGCTTTCGACTGCGGTCACGATTCGGGTTGGGCATGGTTGAGCGACCATTATCGATTGCGGCTTCCTGCTTCGCCGCCGCCGCGGCATGCGGCAGTGCCACCGAAGGGGAAGGGAAGGAAAGGATGTGGAGTGTACCGGGTACCTGTCAAGTGTGTTGCACAAGGGCTTTTCGGGTTGTCTAGGTATGGAGGGCAAGCGCTGTGGCGGGTCTGTCAAATGGGGGTTTGGCGTGACACCGGTCGGCACGGCGCTGTCTTGGTGGTGTCAGCGGAGCAACACCTCACACAGGGACCCCCTCCTCGGCTGTTGAACGTACATGCAGCACTGTGTAAAGCCCTTGCCCGCGATTTACGGGTGCCTCCCGTTCAGTCCAATGCCGGTCGAGCGACATCAGGTTTTTGCTTGTCGTCCCACATGACTTAGGGGCGTGGTTCAATTGAGCTCTGGTTTCAAGCTGGCAGCCAGGGCCGTGCAAGCTGAGCATGTGTTTCCCTGGGACCGTGTTGGAGGGGAGGAGGTCCAAGGCAGCTGGAGAGAAGCAACTTGTTGGAGGTAAAATGTTGAGTGCAGCTTGAGCGCAAAAAGGTCTGTCAAATAGGTTCTGCAACAACGACAAAATCCACAACAAAGAAGAGAGAGAGAGAGGGGGGGAGGGGTGGAAAGGAGTTCCACCCATACAAACACAGACACATGTACCCGCGCACAACGCACACCCCCACATATAGCGAAGAATGAAAAAGAAGAGAAAGAGAGGGAGAGATACAAGACGCAACCACCAAGCTAAACCGCCCAGTCAAGAAGCAGTGGTCCGTGAGTGCCGGCTCAACAGCGTCCCACTTAACTCAAGCCAGATCAAAGCCCTCGCTCCCCTTTTACCCCAATACCCATCTCAGAAGCAGCCCGAAGAGCATACCAATGACCGTGTGTCATGTGTGACCGAATTGGCGCCGGGAGAAAGAAGGTCCGCCCAAGTGGACTGCACGAACTTGAAAACGGCTCTCCGGCTTTGCTGTTTCCCGCTCATGTTGCCGTGTGCGTAGGCGGTTCGACTGATTGGGCGTCCCGAGGTGTCGGAGAAGAGTCGCGGGAAAAGGAGAGCGTGTCTGGATCGTCTGGTTAGAACAAGTATCCCTGATTGCAACCAACAGCGGCCAGTTCCTAAAGACATATCATTGAATGTTTAGCTACCTCGCATCCGCGACCCCTTTGCCTAGTGGGATCGGTTGCAATATCCGTCATGATAGTCCTCCACGGTTTGGACGCCACCTCTGCAGCCGCCGCCGGCCGCTCGACAGTCGGCCGAATGGACGAGTTGGTAGTCGGTGTAGTGACCACACTCGCGGTAGTAAAACCGGTACAAGATGCACATCTTGAGTGATGAGGCTGGTGAGCGCGATGATGATGAAAGGCGGAGGGGTGTCCTGTGATGGCAGTGAGGATGCGGGAGGCAGGCGACGAAGCGATGATGGTGAGTCGAATACGGGTTGATGTCCTCTGGCTGATGAACGGGGAGAAAGAAGAGTCGAGGGCCTCTCTTTATAGGTGAGCGTAGTCGCGAATGGGGACGGAGTGCCTGTGCCCTGGAACAGACTTTGACCGCGTCTCTCGGCTTCACTGGGCCGTCGCGGAGGCAGCGACGTGCCCCGCCTGATCTCTGTATGATTCCGTGGGCAATGTCGGTTGGCAGTTGCCTTCTCGGTCGGGATGGGGCGAGGCAAGCTGGCCTTGCATTGGCACGGAGCGGTTGGTCGATGGGTGTGACTATGGCCCAGAGCATCGCCGTCAGGGGATGTAACGATGCACACCTGGGGGAGGATGTGAGGATGTACAGTCGTGTCTCCCGCGGTGCGGGGGCACTTGCCGGTCTGCGCAGCTGCAGGCTCGGGAGCCCAGCACGCTGGTGTGGGCCGATCCGAGGAACTAATAGGGTGGCAAAGGGGGTAGGGGGTTGCAGGAGATGTCGCGGTTGGGCCTATCACGTCTGTAAGAGCACTCACCTCCAAGCTTCTGGCGCGGGTTGACAGGCGAGCGCGGGAGAACCCCACCGCAGTTCGCTTTACATTGCCCGCCCAATGACCAGCAGCAGCCGTGGAGGGTGAACGGAGCGAGAGTGTCTGGCATAGTCGTCGCCAGGGACAAGATGCGCACGCAGCTTCGGCACTGGACGGCCCTGCGCCGCGATGGTGCTGGTCGTCATCTCGGCCGTGGGGAGAGTGGCAGCGCCCGAGCAACGGCTGAACCGATCTTGGTCTGCCGTGCTATGGCCCCTGCCGACTGTTGCTGGGTGGTCGAGGAGCAAGATGGCTTGTGGCGTGTTGCCAAGAGCCCCGAGAAGCAGCACGCGAGAAACAGTGGGCGGACACTGATGCGTCCTTGCATCTAAGGGCGGCCAAGGTACGGGAGGAAGGAAGCTAGGCACTTACCTAGCCCAGATAGAGAGGAAGCGTAGGTATCCTGTTCTCCAGGATCGGATGACGGTTGGGTAGTTACCTGGGTACCTACTACCTAGACAAGGGGCTGGCCTGGTAGGCGACGGGAGACTTCCCGGAGCGAACCGCACCGCGCCCGGTCATGTTGAGCAGGGTAGGGTATGCACCTAGGTTAGCAGAACCACCTAGGTTAAGGATCCATCGTGCTGCCTCAGCGGATCTGCTCAGAGGCGTGCTAATCCCGAGCAGACCTGTAGCGGGGTGGGGTGGAGGGGGAGGGGGAGAGGGCGCGCCATGGGGGAGGGGGAAGGGGGACGAGGGAAGAAGGGGGAGAGAGTCCTGAGCCAACTGTATCCGACCTCAATGTCGACGGACCACCCGCACGCTAGTCATTCAAGATGCGCTCATGACAGCGTCCCGTGAGGCGCAGAAGTGACTTTGTGAGGCTGACGTGAAGGGTTGCATATTTCGTGGCCAGCAGCCTCCTCGACTTCCAGATGTCTGTGGGTTCCAGGTTACTCTCGACTCGAGCGGCCCAGCACGATGGACTGAGAGATACAGAGACTTGCGAGTCGCTGAGCCGCTAACGGCGAAAAGAACAAGGGAGCAAACAACACGGAGAGAACAACAACGGAGGGCAAGCGGGAAAAGGGGTTGAACGGGGGCGGTGATTCTGACTGTCGGCGCGCATATTGGTTGTTTCTTTTGAGTTCGTTGCCTGCAATGAAGCTTTGCTCGGGCAAGATTGTGGAGGAAAGAGTCCCCCGGTGCCCAACCCCAACACCTCGAGCCAAACCTGGGGCGTCCCTGCCTGTCCCTGTCTGAAGCTTTTGGAGCCTCAGATCGGCCAATCAGCGTGGCTCCTCTCTAACGGGTCACAGATGCTGCTCGTGCCTGCCTCGCCTGCCCCCGTCTGCCTGCTGGTGCGTCCCCACCTGACGCATGGCACGCAGATGGCTCCGCTGTAACACAACCATCGAACGCCCTTGTCCCCTGCAGCAGCTGGGCGGTGTTTGAGTGGGCCAATGCACACTAACCATCGGCTGCTGGTCCCGTCGACTTCCAGATTCCTTTTCTCGACGCGCTCGGTGACGAAAGTTCGCCCATGACCCGACCGGCCCCGGATGGCTCCTGGCAATGCTTTCGCCAGTGTCGATTGTGTGTTGGCTGCGAACGGGGACCACGGCGTCCCCTCGCCAGCCCTCGCCCACTGTCATCGGCCCCAGCCATGCATGCAATGCCTCCAGCGGTATTCCGTACTTGCGCGCACCTGTCTAGCTTGGTATCAACTGAGCGGAATCATGGTAATTTGACGAACCACTGTGTTCGGCGTTGCCGCAGCACCAGAATGCCTCGTGCGGCCCGTTCTGCGGCCAACTCTGTCCATCTCTGCCGGGTGCCGCACGCACCGCGCCATGCAACTGGGCCGGCTTCTTGGGCCGACGTCCTCGGCACAGCCCTGCTCTCCACGCCCTTCTCGAGTGCGGGATGGCCGGACGGCCTCAACCTCGCAACTGCCCCAAGCGACATCGGCCGGCCGGTCGTAGGCCTCAACGTCACCGTCCCCGTCACTCGATCGCTCCCCGTCTTCTCTCGCCTTCTCGAAGCTGTTGTTGTTCACCGGGTGGGTTGCAGCCTCGCCTGGCTCAGCGCTTAAGTCGTCTAGGCCCCCACGCCAGTTTGCTCGCATCGCGGTGCACCTGGTTGCTGCTCTCCGTAAACACCTGTTTTCCACCTACGATCGACCTGTGCCGCGCTGACGGGGATTGTTTCGTAGGCCTAACCCATGGCCCATTGCCGGGGCGGAAGTCTAATCATGCTAGTCCAGGCAGTTGATTGTCCTGCATCTCGCCACCGATGACGGGGCCTTGGAGAGCCGACATGGCAGGGCCGTCCAAGTGCTAACAAGCGCATCCAACATCGCCCGGACGACGGACCAACTGACCGAAGCCTTAACGGTGCGTAAATATTACGACCGGAGTGCCCTCTGTTGCACTGTCGGGCGTACTTTTGAGGGGTGGAGGTAATGCCGCACATCGCCGGCGGCCGCGGGCGGTGGCAGACGCTCCAAACCATGTACGCGCTCTCTACGCATTAGAGCCCCATTAACGAATGCGCGTTGTATAACTGCAACGCGACAGTTTTGCGGCAATACCCATGCGACGGTGCCTCGGTTCCTCGGTGCCTCTTCCAACGACGACTAGGTTGGTGGGCCGGCATGCCCATTGTGACACGCCCACGCAATGGCACGACACGCACTTTTCCGGCCCAGCACGATTGCGGCAAGCGAGCAGGAGTGCAAACAACATGGTATATGGTGTTGGACCGCGAACATGCCAGCATCATTCGCGACTTTGCTGTGACGGCGGGCGACCGTTGCGGGTGTCTGCCAATCAGGTCGGCATTTAAGCGCCAGCCGCCGCGAGAGCCGGCAACGACCCCCAAGAGTAGTGCCGCTTCGGCTGCCAGGGCACAAATCCAGTGCATCGTTGACCAAGTCAAACAAGGACAAGCGCCGGGTTTGCACGCCTCGATGGTCTCTCTCGCATTCGGCCGCTCTACGCTGATCACTGTCAAGCAACTCACCGCACACTTCCCCGCCAACGCCAACGGGGAAGCTCGGTCGTTCGTGCCCGAAGGGCGAGGATCCGCATCCGCTGTGGCGCTGCTCTGTTCGTCAACAAGTGCCCAGGTCCTGCCGTGGAATCCCATCTTCCGGCATGCGGTGTGTTCCCCCATCCGGCTTGGTGTATAGCCCTCCGGCTGCATGCTCAACGAACGGGCCTAGCCGCACTGATTACCATCACACCCGCAGACCTGGCTGTGAAAACAACTCGGCCGATGGATGTCCAGGGCTGTTCCACAGCCAGAACACTCTGGCCCCATTGGCAGGGAGCACTCGGAGAAGGACCCGTCGAGTCATGGCTCTACGCTGGTGACAACCCCTCTTCAGCGATGCCGTGTTCTCGCTTCCCGCACTCTTTCCCGTCGGCTCCAGCGCATGGCGTCGATATCACCAACAGCAGCCCTGCTTGACGAACAGTGATCACTGACGTCCACCAAATGGAGCTTGATTCCCCGATCTGGGGCGGCCGCTCTGCGTTCATTCCCCGCTCCCGCAGGCCGTTTGCCTTCCCCGCCCTTTCCCGTGTCATTCAAGAAGCATGTACCATCGAGTCCCTTGACATAAGGGGGTACGATCTGTGTTCCGTTTGATATCGCCCTGGCGGCCGAAGCTCTTCGTCTATTTATGGATACGCGCCAGCATGAGCACGGTCCCGGGAGTTGAGTTGGCGCTGTTGATGTGATTATGGTAAGCGCAGCTGCTCATGGGTTGTCAACCAACGACGCTGAGGGAATGTTTGACTGAGCCGCGGCGAAGCGGTAGGACGGAATGCTTTAAGACGCCCTTCAGTGACTGCCGCCACCCTTTTGTTGGCGTGTTCTTGACCGCGCTTGTGTTGGCTCATTCATTCGCGCTCTCCGAAACAGCTGGGTGGGCCGTGTGCTCATGGGCTCCGACGTTCCCGTACCGATAGTAAGGCGACGACCATACTTTCCTGGATCCGGTCGCTGCCACTCTCTTAACAGACTTCGTCGGGGTCTTGGCCAGCTGCTGATCACGCAAACACAAACCTCCACCGGCACCTCTCCAGAGAGATCCTGCGGGCAAGTGCTCGTTATGGTGAGGGTACTTGCTCTTGATTTATGGTGCGAAGCTGACGGGCAATACCAAGGGCCGGCCGATTGAGGTGGCATGTTACGGCGGGCCATGGAGTCTGACAAGCAGAAGGAGGCCAACGAAGCTCGAGCCTGGAGCTTCATCCGCCTGGGGTTTCAGGGATTTTCCACTTCGTTTGTGGCTGCCAGTCCTCACACTGAAAAGCTGTATGGCGGCTGTCAAGGCGTAGTTGCACCTTTCACGAGTTCCAGGCCATGTCTTACTGCCCTTCTTCGCCGTAGCCAGCTTGGGCAATTGGTTACCACAAACAGCAATTGTTGCAGTGAGCAATGGCGGTGCGAGATGCTTCCAACCGGCCACGTTAACGCAATCGACACAACGTGGCCGAGCCGGACATCGCACAATCCATACAATAGGACCTGACTTACATCAGGACCCCAAGTCCGTGAGAAATCCCGGCACAACCCCAGGTTACGGGCTGCTCCGCGCCCCGCAGTGTCCCGATGTCGGGTGGCCGGGCTGCCGCGATCATCCCGAGATATCTTCGCGGCCTCGCCCGTGGATCCAATCAGTGGCGGCCGAACTCCGACGTCAGGCCATGGAGACCCGCCCCCGGCCTCAGCAGAGCCGCGTCGTGCTCCACTGCTCCAGCTATTTGTATCAAAGTCTATCTCGTCCTTGTTTCTTCTCGCCGTGAATTGTTTTCACCATGAGTTGATCGTTCGTCACATCTCCTGTTTCCTGGGCCTTCGCCCTACCTTTCCCCGGGGTGAGGCGGAGAGCTCGGATCACCCAACTGATCGTCATGCCCACCCCGGCTCGCTCGGCTCAGACCAATTGCCATCGCACGTGCGGCCGCCTGTCGCCCAGAACTGCTGGGTCACCGCGCCCCCCCGCAACGAGCCCAATCATGGAAGGCTGTAGCCAGGCTGGGCACGCTGGTCATACGCGCTGTGTGAAACAGTACCGACCACGCGAACCCTTGTTGGCGGGGCACAAAGAAGGAAGAAGGAAGGAGTCAGCAATGGGAGATGGGGAGGGGGGCAGTGAGAGATCCTCCACTCTTCCTCGGCCGACCGAGCTCTGAGCCGACTGTCTATGGTATAAAGCACCAGCAGGGCCCGCCCTCTTCCGCTTTCTAACTTGTTTTCCGGCACAACCGCTTCTGCTGCTCTTTTTTCATCAAGAAGTATTCACATCTTTCTCCAGGATCGCACCGCGCAGCCTCCCACTGCACAGACAACCAACTATTCCGTTGCATTCCACGTATATTTCCAGCAGCCATGGCGGCCCCAACCCCCGAGCAACTTCAACAACTGAGCGAGCAAACCGTGGACTTCGCCGCAGCGGAGGTTGCTGACCGTCGGCCCTCGGCCTTCCTCTCCCTGGCTCCCAAGACATCGGACTCGTACCCTCGGACCCAGCGGACCAAGCAGCCGCTGACCGCAGAGGCCCTCGCCGAGGCCACCAAGCAAGACGAGGCCAGCGCCAGCACCGACGCCGACGCCGACGCGACTAAGCGCCGCGCCTCCAGCCTCAGCAGCGATGCCTCGAAGCGCCGCTTCCTCAAGCTCGGCCCCGTCCACTGGGGAGAGCACCAGGACGAGCACCAGGCCGATTTTCATGAGGTTGCGGTCGAGTGAAGCGGGCGCGCCACTCACCGATCGATGGCCATCAGGCTTCCTTTCTCTTTCATCACCCGACCAATCTGTTTTACCAGGGCTATCTTGATGGCGCAAGCGGAAGGACATATACGAGGCTTCTTTTCCCAACAGCAGAACGGGGGGCGGGGTTCATTCTAGACTGTCACTTCCCTTGGGCGGGTTCTCCCCCACTATGAGTTACGAATCACTTTCCAAACTCGGCGTTCTCGGTCGGAGGAGAGTAGGAAAAGGTGGGCGAGGAAGATGGAGGACGGAGACAAGGGTTCGTTTCTGGCTTGGCTTGTTTTCGTTACACGACGGATTCGCCGGAAGGGTGTGGGGGAGGGGGGAAGTTCATCTTCCTTAAGCCAACGCTGGCCGGAAAATCAAGCCTTTCCCGCATGCCAGGAATTTGTCTATTATTCAAATGCAGGGTGGTGTGCCAGTGCGAGCTGATATGTGCTGCGTTGGAGTATCTCGCAATCGAGTCGATGCCCTGGGGGCTTGGATTGGACGTCTGCGGAAGACCGGCTTACCAACGCACCAATCCCCCGACGCGGGGCTCATGCACGTCGTTCTGTGGACGAAGTGCGGAGTCTGCATGCATGAGAGCTTACTAGCTCGGCCGCCGAGGAGAAGGAGGACGAGGGCAGGTGGTCCATCCACACCACGCACTCGCTCTCTCTCGTCTTCTCTGCCCCGATGCCAAGCGACGCAGCCGGCCATCCCGCTTCTTGGTCTGGTGCTCTGTCATTTGTAAGATACATCGATCAACGCGATGCGATGGGAAGAAGGATCTCGGCGACGCAGGCCAAGGCGGCAGGCCGCGCGGCCCATCCTTGCACAAGATATCGGTGTAGGGTTGGGAAATGTATCAGAGACATGAAAGTAGGGGAGAAGCTTGGCACCTAGTTACCGCGCAGTCTTGTCAAAGTTGGCCTTCTACCGTCCCGTTCACCGTCCGCTTCAACCTGATGAAACCCAATCAAATAGTGAGCGGAGTCTTCGACTTGGACAATCATCTTTCCAAGAGACTAGCCTCTGTCTCCCCATGGTGCCAAGATAACCCCCATGGGCATCACGAACAATACTTGTAGTCGTAAAGACTGGGACAGCCGTATGTAGAAATAGTTGAAGTTTTTTATATCATTCTTTTTAAATATGCAGATGCTTGCGTCGTTGCGATGTATTCAGCACCTTCCGCTTGTTGTGGTGGCTGAGCGGACGTATGATCCACGTCAAGAGGTGAATACGACTCCGTTCTCATGTCGTCGTCGAGACGGAGATCTTCAGAGATCTAGATGGGAATCTCGGCCCCTGTGCGCCCCAGCGGGCTTGGCAGATCTTGATCTCCAGCATGGTCCCGTCTTGGCGCAAGCTCGGCAGCGTTAGCAACCAATTGGCCTCGGCTTCGTGATTGTGACCCTTTGAATTCGGCCACTTGGCAAGCTCTGCGGTCGTCAAGTTGTCGGAGAGCGGTGTCAACCCAAGCCCACCCTCTTGATTCTGAACTCGGCTGCGTCGCCAGCGCAAGTTTCCACGAGCCGGTGGATATCCACCTGAAGATACTCGTCGCCGTCTCCGTCAGGCTCTCCAGCCATCGCACAACTCAAGCTGGTACTCATGCCGTCCGAAACGCCCCCCTCATGAAACCGACACCAGAAGCGGGCGTGCAGCCGTTTCGGCACCCGCAGCTCGGCCCTCTCCATATCCGGATCCGCCAGCAGCACCAGCAGCGCCCTCAGCGCCGGGTTCCCCTGGTGGTCCAGCGCCCTCAACCTCACCTGCTCCCCAAGCGCCACCCTCCTACCGCCGCCGGCCCCGGCCTCCAGCACGTCGACCCTCGCCCTCTTCAGCGACCCGTTCAGCACCATGTCGCGGAGCGCCGGCACCAGCACGTCCAGCAGCAGCGCGCCCAGCCGCCGCACCCGCACCACGACGCTGCGCACCCGCCGGCGCGCGTTGGCCGTCGCCGGGTGCGTCAGAAGCCGCATGGTAGCCGCCGTGCTGTGCCCCAACCCTCGCCCCATGATGCCCTCCATCACCCCAAAACAACCATCACCACCAGTGATGGCAGCAGCACTGGCGGAGGCCACCGCCCTGCTCTGTTGCCTCCGCCCCCACGATGCCGACGCAAAGTCGAAGTGGAACACGTTCCGGCCGTAGTAGAGATCGCAAGCCTCGCGGTACAGCACGGGCGAGGCGAGGAAGAGGTTGATGGGCGGGCCGGCGGTGGGATCGTCGTCCTCATCATCATCGTCGTCGCCCCCTGCCCCGGCCTCTTCAACCTCCTCACCGCCATCTCCGAGGTGGGTCTCGCCCGTAGTCTTAGCGGCGGCAGCGGTAGTAGTAGCAGTAGACGAGTCAGAGATGGGGAGCGGCACGCTCACTCCGTCAGGGCCGCCGCCGACCAGGATGCCCGTGGGGAAGAGGCAGACGTGGGAGAGGATCTGCTCGCGGAGCTCAGCTGGGAGATCGAAAAAGTATTCAAATACCCGGGGAGACATAGGTATTCCGTTTTGAGTCGCCTTGATTTTCTTGAGACCACTCTGCTCTGTCCGGTGTTGCTCGTGGTGCTTATGTGTTTCAGATTGAGAACGAAGCGGCGTGAGTGACGCGACAAGTGCCCGAGTGGGCCAAAACCCACTGTTTCTGTGGGGGAAGTGGGGCTGAACGAATGCCTGAATGAATGGCTTGCACCATCGCTAGACATGCCCAGCCACCTAGATTTTGAAGACTCTGGGGATGATGGAGGAGCAAGCCTACCTAGGTACCTTAGGTTGCCTTTACAAGGCCGGAGCGTGTCGATACCTTCTGGATTACCCTCCGACCTGGTCTACATGCAATGCGCTAGAGCGCCTTCGGGTCATGAGAATCAAGAGAAGAATCCCCAATCATCATCAATCTTGTCGATAACCTCTTCCTGCCGAAATATGGTCCGTAACGAAACGCAGCTCAAAGCCAGATATATCCCTCTAACTTTTTGTGTCCCGTGCAATGAATCAAGATGTAAGACGCCTCCCATCATACCGCGGCCCTGCCGTCCTGCCAATCGTTCGATGGCTTTCAGACCGTGACTTCGTTAACCCCTTGCCCGATGCGCCTCGTATCCATCCATCAAGCTCAAGTCATTTACCGCGACGCCATAGCCTTGGTCACCAGCCTCTTGAGCGCGAGCTCCTTCTTCTTCATGTCCTCAGCAGACGAGTCCTCAATCTCAAGCTGGCCCATGGCCTCGCTCAGCGACTGCTCAATCTTGGTCCTCTGGCCCGTCTTAAGCTTGAGGGAGAGGGTCGGGTCGGAGATGATCTCCTCAACGCGCGAGATGTACGACTCAAGCTGCTGCTTGGCCTCAAACCGCTTGCTGAAGGCCTCGTCCTTGCTCTTGAACTTCTCAGCGTCTGCATGAGGTCGGTCAGTCATCTGATGTCAGGGCACTTTGTCACTCGGGTAGAAACGTACCGTTGATCATGCTCTCAATCTCGGTCGACGAGAGCTTGCCAACGGAGTTGGAGATGGTGATGTTGGCGCTACGGCCGGAGGTCTTCTCGGTGGCGGTGACCTTGAGGATACCGTTGACATCGACCTCGAAGACCACTTCGAGGACCGGCTCGCCAGCCTTCATGGGAGGGATGGGAGCAAGGGTGAATTCACCCAGGGAGGTGTTGTCCTCGCAGTTGACACGCTCACCCTGGTACACGGGGAACTGGACGGTTTGCTGGTTGTCGGCCACCGTGGTGAATGTCCTCTTCTTGATGGTGGGGACGGTCTGGCCGCGGGCGACGACGGGGGCGAAGATGTTGCCCTCCATGGCCACACCCAAGGACAGAGGAACGACATCCAGAAGGAGAAGGTCCGAGGTATCGGCCGAGGTGGCCTTGCCGGAGAGGATACCAGCCTGGACGGCGGCACCGTAGGCGACGGCCTCATCGGGGTTGATGCTCTTCTCGAGCTTCTTGCCGTCGAAGAACTCGCTCAGGAGCTTCTGGATGCGGGGGATACGGGTGGAGCCACCAACAAGGACGATCTCGTCGACCTGGCTCTTCTCGATGTTGGCGTCCTTGAGGACCTGAGCAACGGGCTCGAGGGTGCCGGTGAAAGCCTTGGCGTTCAAGTCCTCGAAACGGGCACGGGTGATCTGCATGTTAAAGTCCTCGCCGTCGAAAAGCGAGTCAATCTCGATGGTGGTCTGAGCACCGCTCGAAAGCGTCCGCTTGGCACGCTCGCAAGCAGTCCTCAACCTCCGAAGAGCGCGGGCGTCGCCGGAGAGGTCTAGATGCGGTTAGCATTCAAGTATCAAGCGAGAAAGCAGTGAACTGATCAGGTATGAGGAGAATACAGACAGGAACATTCGAAGCCAAACCAGACGAAAAAGGATAGGAAAAAAAAAGGGATAGAACCAGCAGAAAATAGGAATTCGAGCAGATGAGCAGGTATAGAATGACAATCCTCTAACCTTTTTTAGTTCGTTTGGTGAATTCCTTCTTGCAGTGGTCAAGAAGGTTGGTGTCGAAGTCCTGGCCGCCAAGATGGGTATCACCGGCAGTAGCCTTGACGGTGAAGACACCGCCCTGGATGTTCAGGAGCGAGACATCGAAGGTACCGCCACCGAGATCGTAGATGAGCACGTTGCGCTCCTTGGCAGACTTGCCGGAGCCGAGGCCGTAGGCGATGGCAGCGGCGGTAGGCTCGTTGATGATACGGAGGACGTTCATGCCAGAGATGGCACCAGCGTCCTTAGTGGCCTGACGTTGGTTGTCGTTGAAGTAGGCCGGGACAGTGATGACGGCCTTCTCAACCTTCTTGCCAAGCTTGACCTCGGCAATCTCCTTCATCTGTTTCGTATGCAGTCAGCGTCTGTCTCGTTTCAGGGGTGTGCCGACTGAAGCCACTGACCTTGGTGAGAACCATGGCGGAGATCTCCTGGGGGGAGAAGGTGTGGGCGCTGCCGAGGTACTGAACCTCGACCTTCGGGTTGCCGTTGTCGTCGACGACCTTGAAGGGCCACGACTCCATGTCCTTCTTGACGGTGGGGTCATCGAAGCGGCGGCCGATCAGACGCCTGCAAACGGACGTCAGCAAACAGACCGCACAATGGGCAGCGTACAGGATTGAAGGGCGGCGTACTTGACATCGAAGACGGTGTTGGCCGGGTTCATGGCGGCCTGGTTCTTGGCCGCCTCACCGATCAGGCGCTCCTCCTCCGTGAAGGACACGAAGGAGGGGGTGGTGAAGCTACCCTGCTCGTTGGCGATGATCTCGACATTGGTACCCTCGTACGTGGCAACGCAAGAGTAGGTGGTGCCTAGACATGGGCGGGCGGTCTGTTAGCGAATGCGCCCACCGTCTCGCCGTCCCCGCGCGGGGGTGGCACAACCTCGTCCTGCGAAGCGCAGGACGGCGCGGAAGGGGCGGCCTACCGAGATCGATGCCGATGGCACCATCGTAGACTTCGTCCGCCATTGTGAAGATTGGTGGGTGGTGGTGATGGGCAAGTCTGCGGGTTGAGCTGAGTCTGGCGCGCGAAGAGGGAAAGACCGGTTCGGCGTGGGGCAGAATGGTCTGCCTTTAAATTCTGAATTTTCAAGTGCGGTGAACTTTTTTTCTTCTCCGCCTAGCCGCCTCCTTCCCCACCAGCCTCCTGCGACCGGCTAAGCCCCTTGCCTTCGGAAACTTCTCACCAGGATCTTCCGCGTGCCACAGCACGTGACTGCAAAGTAGGAGGACCCTTGTTCAACGGGGCGCTAACGGTAGCAACGTAAAACTTCTGTTGGCGCGGCGTTGGCGTAGGTCCTGCCGCCTTTGGATTGTGCGACTGACGATTTCCCACCCTGCGACCAAAGTTTGCGAGCGCATGCAGTCTCAGCCCACCCCACCTCAACCTCAACCTCACTCAGCCTTCCGAGCGAGACGACATTTGCCTGGTGCAAGGTCGCTCTTTCCATTCACACCAAGCGCGAGCTGCGACTTCCCCAGAATCTAATCGAGCCTTCCGTTTCGAAGCCTCCGCGCCGAACCGACGAGAAGTCGCATTTTCCTGCGCTGCTGCCCGCCTAGTCCCCTTGAGCTCTGCGACGACACACATCCCCTTCGCCCGCCCTGTGGACCCAACCATCTGATTCAGGCTTCTCCCTCGCGCTCGAATCCCCGCTTGTTCCATCCGCCGGACCCGTCGTATTTCACGCTTGCGAACATTCAGCATGTCGGAGCAGGTCGACCTCAGCACTATCCCCATCTCGCCTGATGGCGGGAACAACCCCAATGAGGCTGCCTCCGAGGCACCTGAAGATGCTAGCAAGACCGTTACTGTCTTCCACGACAAGGACAACTTCAATGTCAAGCACCCGCTCTCAAATCGGTGGACGCTTTGGTTCACGAAGCCCGCCAGCGGAAAGGTTCGAACACTAGTCGTCATGCTGCCCCCAGACGCGCATTGTCCTGACCAGATTGCATGCAGGGTGACAACTGGAACGACCTGCTGAAAGAGGTCATCACATTTGAGTCCGTGGAGGAATTCTGGGGCGTCTATGTAAGTTCAGACGCCTCCTGTGTCCCTGTCTTGGCTGCTTACCACACACCCAGAACAACATCACCCCCGTCTCCGAACTTGCCCTCAAGTCGGACTACCACCTCTTTAAGGAGGGCGTGCGGCCAGAGTGGGAGGATCCGCAGAACAAGCACGGCGGCAAGTGGTCGTTCCAATTCAAGGAGAAGCGGTCGGTCAACATTGATGAGCTGTGGCTGCACACCATGCTCGCCGCCATCGGCGAGACGCTGGAAGACGAGGAGGACGGCGAGGTGATGGGCGTTGTCGTCAACGTCCGCAAGGCGTTTTACCGCATCGGCGTCTGGACCCGCACCACGGGCCGGCACATCCCCGGCCGTGGGGACGGCGACATCGCCGGCGGCAAGGGTCGGTCGGCGGAGAAGGGCAAGGAGATCCTGATGTCGATTGGCCGTCGGTTCAAGGGCACCCTCAAGCTGCCGGCCAACGAGATGATCGAGTTTTCGGGTCATACCGACAGCGCCCACAGCGGCAGCACACGCGCCAAGGCGAAGATGGTGGTGTAAGGCGTGCTGTGGCCTCGGATGAACCGACGCCTGCCAGCTGGTCGGCCGGCCTTCGAAGAGGGCCGTGACGCCTGGGTACAGCTTATCCTGCACCCTCTCATGAATCTAATGCCGATTATGGCCAGTGCTTCAAGCGCGCATGAACAGTGGCCATTCAACCGCATCAGAGATATTCCCTTGCGCAGTGTCCCTTCGTTTTTCCAAATTGGGCGTTTATGGCTCTATGATTTGGGGCGGACATGGGGACTTTCGCTTGCTCATGGTTAAGGATGGTCATCTACCTGCGACGAGCCGAGAGATTCCCGTAGTCGATTTATGGCAAGTCGGTTGTTGAGTGAGAAATAGCGTTCTTGATGGTCTTGATGAGACACTATACCATGTTTCGATTCCCCGGAGGTGGAAGCTCCTCTATCATACGCCTTTCACCGAAATGCTATGTGATGTACATACACTCTATGTGCGCCTGCCGCTGATCTAACAATCAGTCATCTCCTCTATACCCTGCCCAGGACAGCCCACCATACACGCCGTTACCCATGGACAATACCTCCTCTTACAGCTCATCCCCGCTGAATTCGTCCTGGAACATCTCCTTGACGAGCATCTTCTTGTTGATCTTGCCCATGGCATTGCGGGGGATGTGATCCACCACCTTCAGCACTTGCGGAATCTTGTAGCCCGCCAGTTTGCCCTTCAGTGCCCGCCGCATCTCTAGCGGCGACCACTTGCCCTCGGACATGTGCTCGCGGTCGAGGATGACCACGGCGCCGACCTTCTGCCCCCACTTGCCGCTCGGCACGGCCAGCACCGCCACCTCGGCGACCTGCGGCAGCGCCAGCATCTCGCGCTCGACCTCGAGCGCCGACACCTTCTCGCCGCCGCTCTTGATGATGTCGGCGCTGCGCCGGCCCAGAATGAAGTACATATCCCCCCGGGTCCAGTCCTTCTGGCTGGCGGCGCAGCTGCGCCCAGCGCCGTCGACGGCCCGGCGAACCGCCACATCGCCCGTCTTGAACCACTGGCCGCGGCCGTCCTTGGAGTCGACGAACTCGCGGGCTGTCGCCTCGGCGTTGCGCCAGTACTCGGCGAAGATGGTGGGCCCCCGCAACTGGATCTCGCCGGCGCGTTCGCGGCCGTCGGCGCCGCGCTCCTGACCGTGCTCAATCACCTGGTGCGTGTCGACGTCGACGAGGCGCGCCTCGACCCCCGGCAGCGGCCAGCCGACGGAGCCGTCGACGCGGTCGGCCACGTCTAGACCGCAGCTGAGCGCCATGCCGACCTCGGTCATGCCGAAGCGCTCGAGGAGCACGTTGCCGCCGCTCAGGTCGGACCAGGCGCGCTTGATCGGGGTCGGCAGGGCGGCGGAGCCCGAGATGGCGAGGCGGAGGTGAGAGGGCGAGATGGCGGTGCGGGCGGCGCTCTGGAGATCGGGCGGGAGGGTCTTGTGCGTGCTGAGCAGGCGGGAGTAGATGGTGGGGACTGCGGTGAAGAAGGTGATTTTCCGGTGGTTGTGGGGGGTGCAATCGGGACTATACGTCTGGTCAGGGGTGAGGAAAGGCGTGGCGAAGCGGCGCCAGACGGCATCGGCGTTGAAGGGGAAGAGGAACTCGATAGTGCTGCCCGCAAACAGCGGGGTAAAGATGGCGTTGATGGTGCCGTGGATGTGGTGGAGCGGAAGGACGTGGAGGAGGTGGTCGGAAGGCGAGTATTCCCAGGCTTGCAGCAAAGAACGAGCTTGCGCCGTCATGACTGATTGGGGTAGCAGGACGCCTTTCTGAAGAAGTGGTCAGACGATGCTCAACGCGAAATACAATGACTGCAAAAAAAAAAAAAAAAAAATTTGGGGGGGGGGGGGGGGGGGGGGCAACCAAGGGTGTGTGTGGGTGCGGCGT
>JAMAKO010000005.1:815105-846413 GCA_023628555.1 Chaetomiaceae sp. R4402
GGGGGGGGGTCCTCACTGGTCTGTTGGTGGTGCCGGATGTGTAGAGCATCATACCAGCCGACCCGGGTCCCGTCTTCTCCAAAGTCACCTGCTCATGGGCTCCGCCGCCCTGGAACTTGACCAGCTGGAGATAGGACGGCGGTACATCCAGCTCCGTCTTGAGTACTTCCTCGGCCTCCGGCGCAAACTTGGTCGAAGACAGCAGCATCAAGGCCTCGCTGTGGTTAAGGATGTACTGCAACTCCGGCGCAGGGAAAGCCGGTGACAAAGGTACCGCAATGGAATTTGCAGCAAGAATGGCCAACAGGGTCACTTCGAGACGAGCAAGTCAGCTCCCGTTCGGGTAGAAAGACAACAACTCGAGACATTGGCACGTAAAGGGCTGTTCACGAGCTTACCCACATAGTCGTAGCTGTTCTCCACCAGGAAGGCAACCCGCTCGCCATCGATGTCCTCCCTCCCCGCGGTCTCATAGAGGCGGTTCCGGACTTTGCACACGTCGCCGAGCAACTTCCCATAGCGAAACCGGCGTCCGCTGTTCGAGTGGATGACGACGGTGGCGTCCGGGTCATGGCGGGCGATGGCCTCGAAGACGGGGAGCCTGGGCAGTGTCGACGCCATTCTCACAGCGACGCCACCGGGACCAGGAAAGCTGCACAGGAGACGAGTAGGGCGAAGAGCAGCAGACAGCCGGTTGCCAAAGCTCCTGCCGACGGCGAGGCCAAAGGACATTGGAAAGGGGGGGGGGGAGGGGCCGAAACGCCGCAGGGCAGCACGGGGTCTGCCGGTCGGCTTTTAAACGTAACACAACACGCGCAGTGCCGGGGCGATGGGGCGGGATGTGGATGTCGCAGACGCAGAACGGCCCCAGGACTTGTCGTTACCAGGTCGTACTCGGCCGGTCACATTGGCGTGACGGGCACAGAGAAGGCGGCGTAGTGTAATCTGTAATGTTACCAGGGTCGGGCTGGTGCTGTGGACCGTTAGACATTGGCACAAGCACGGCGTCCTGATGCCGGGCCCCGGCACGCATCCTATTTCTTTGCCCGGGAGAGTTTTCGAGACTCGCGTGTGGAGCAGAACCAGGCTCGCCAGGCTCGCCAGGGAAGGCGGGAGCGCGCCACGGGAAAGAGGAGTGGCATCTGGAATCTTTTTTGGGAGCTTCGCTACCCCCCCAAACGTCGGTGATTGGCGGCGACTGCCGTGTGGAGATCAGGACCCGTGGGGATCGCCTGCCCCATCTGCTGTCCTTGCAGCCCCAGCGCAGGGGTCAGACGCTGGGACACCGCTCATTGGGCTCGGCGGCTGCGACCCCACGCGTCTACCGGCGATTGATTTATGGCGCACTGTCGGGTGCAACCGTGCAACACTGCGAGTCTGCAACAGCGTGGACTGAGGTGGCGCAAGCCTGCTACCGGTAACGTTATGCGCTTGGGAACGTCCGACACCACCCACCCACCACATCCGACTTGCATTTGCATTGGCGCCCTTTCTTAACGCGGAAATCGACCCGCGTGCTTCCAGACTCCTTCCATGCTACGCCGAGCCGCCCTTGGCCTCGCAAGAGCCGCCAGACCGTTCTCGACCATGGCGTCGTTGACTCCAGTCGCAGATTCGATCAGACAAAAGGTACACCAGCGTCCTTGTTAATACACCGACCAGCAAACTAATGTGGCCCCCTTCCCCCGCCGCAGCTCTCCGCCGCTCTGCAGCCCACCACGCTCGAGATCCACAACGATTCGCATCTCCATGCGCACCACGCACCGATGCAAGGCGTCACGTCCAAGGAGACGCATTTCAGGCTCGTCATCACATCTGGGGCCTTCCAGTCCAAGATGCAGCCAGCCCGACACCGCCTAGTCTACACCCTGCTCAAGGATGAGTTGGCGCAAGAGGGCGGGATCCATGCCCTCCAGTTGCGCACAATGACGCCGGAGGAGGAGGCCAAGCGGCGCGCCCAGGAAGCCGGGGACGCCTGACGTTGGTGCAGCTGAGGGACGATGGCACCAAATGCGGTTCTGAAACCTCTCAAGATGATACCCATACATAATCACATCAGACACATGTGAGAGATCGGTTGTGAATAAACACTGAGTTCTTCTCTGCCTCCACTGCCTAGCAAGTAACCGCAATAGCGCGCGTAATAGCTACATATGCTGGACAAAGATTCCATCAAAAGGCAATGGACCGTCACCATGGGTATCAGATAATTTCCGGTTTACTCCCAGCGCCAAACAAACGCAACATGACCCCCGCCACTCTCCCTCAGCCCGCTGCAGAACTACTCGGCAAGGAACCCTGCGTCTTCTTCCGATTTAAAAATTGCTTCCAGCGGCGCAACCGCACCTCTGGATCCTCCGTTTCCCGCCTGGGGCGCTTAAAAGCAACTCCCGGTTCTCCCGCCGACGATCCAGCCGAAGCCCGAGGCGCAAGCTTACGCTTGGTTGCTGCCTCGGGGATGCTATCTGCGTTGCTGAATTGCGATAGCCCGAGCCCGTTGCCGCTGCGTCGGGCACTATTGTTCGAAGCGCCGACGGCGCCAAAAACTGGAAAAACCGCCGCACGGCTCTCCTCGTCTTCGACTGCACGTAGTGCGCCGGGCTGCTCCGCAGCATCACCCGTAAAAATCTGGCCCTGCCTCTGGGCATTGCTAGGAGGCGTGTGTATCATCCGTCGCTTGGTGTTGGCCACTTCTGGGCTCTGTGATATCGCGACTGCCGCCGACGACGAGGCGGCCTGGTTCTGTGCCAGGCCACGTGCAGGCGCCGTCTGCTCCGGGTTCCGGTCCTGCGCGGCGACCACAACATTGGGCCGATGGCTCAAGCCAGGACTCGGGATTGGGACATTCTTCGCTGACCGAGCCACGGCTTGAATTCCTGGTTGGCCAAGGCGAGCATGAGACGGCGCGGCAGCGTGGGAGGCTAGTGATTCACTCATGACGGCGTCCTGCCATGACAAACCAGCCGGCCTCGTTTCAGCGACGTGCTGTTGCACCTCGTGCTGCCCTCCTCTTACAGCATCCACGGCCTCGCCGGCCACTCCGGTATCGGTATCTGTCTTAGGGTTGTGAAGTTGTTGCTGAATTTCGCGGTATTTCTCGGGATATTGGGTGGGAACCTCCTTGATGTTGCTCCTGGTGAGGATGCACTTGGTATAAAGCGGCCTGGGTACGTTCTCGTTGTACCACTCGATTGCCCGAAGCGGAGGCTCGTCGTCGCTCAAGGTGTCGACATATTGGAGGTAGCCGGTAGCAAACACACGGATGAAGTCATCGTACAAGAACTCGGGGATGGCCCTCTCCTTCTGAAGTTGCAGAACACAAATGACGCCACGAATGAAGTCGCCAAGGCTGCCCTGATAATCCGGATAGGTCAGCGTGAACGCGGTGAACGGGACCTGTGAAGGCGGTCCGTTTGGTGGCAGCTTGTCCACAGAACTGGTGAATAGGTGATTACTGGCGACAATACCCAGTTGGTTCGCCGCTGTCAACAAGCCTCCATCCCCCACAATGGACCTCACGGGCGATGCTTCCACGGTGTGGACAACCAATGCTCTGGGAGTCAACGGTGACGAAACAACCGCCGGACTGGACGATCGGGTGGATGGGGCGGGTCCAGTCGTGGGCAGCTTTAACCTCAACGCATGCTTCTGGCCATCTGGACTAGTGTTGGCAAACACAGCGTCGGGTTTTTTCATCAGTCGACGGCGTTTAGCCTCGGGCACCTGGACCGGACTAGTCCGCTCGGTGATGGTACACGGTATAATCTGAGCCGAGGGCGGAGTCGGTTCAAGCACGGGTACGGCCAGTCGGTTGACCGGCCCCAGGACGTCGTTGATGGCTTTTGGAACCTCAATTTCCAGGCCCGTCTCGGATGCGGCGCTGCTGCTAGGTGGAAGGTCTGCCACATGCATTGCTGGAGACACAGCTAGACTTGTCGCACAAAGATCAGGCCGCCCGGAGGTAGGTCGACTAGGGGCGGGGCGGGTTGCGGTAGCTGGTGCAATCGGCGGACGAATGGGACGAAGATGGGCTGTGGGCGACGGCGACCAAGACATGGGAGTGCAAGTCAGCTCTCGTTCGCCGACTGCGTTCCCCTCTCTTCCGGTCTGCACAGGAGTGCGGGGTGCCGAAGATGCCGGCGGTTGACACAGGGCACCCCTCGGAGCCGAAACTGGAGACACCGGCTGCGACTGGAGATCCTCCCTCATCTCCCTAGCTAGCGACGCAGACAAAGGCGATGTCACGCCGTGATCCCCCCTAGATCTTGGACGGTTCGGAGGAAGTGCTCGCCTCTCAACATGGCTCGGCACCTTGGTTGTCATGACATGGCTTGCCGACACAGCTTCCAGCACGCTTGACGGCACATTGGGCAGGCCGCTGGCGGACCAAGCATCCTGGCGCTCCAACAGTTTCTTCTGCTCCAAAGGAATCTGGACGTATCGACGGGGAATCTTGGTCCGACCAGGACAAAGATCGGGGGACCAAGAAGGCCAAATTGGTGCAGCCATTGTGTCGCCGCTTCGCAGATGGCTCGAAACAAAACTGGTGACGAGATCAGGCGTGGACTTCCGGGTTGTGCCGAAATGCCGCACTGCCTTCACCACCGACCTAAAAAGGATCGTCTCATCGAGGGGGAATTTCGGGTGCGAGACCACTGGCCAAAGAACCCATTGCTGCCTGTGTTAGGTCGGTTGTGAAAGGAGAAGGAAGTGAGGACATGGGTTCGCGTGCCAAGCCCGAGCGACGCGAGAACCAGAGCGAGCACCACGCCAGATCACATGATTGTTACCGTTTCTCTGTCCAGCAGCGGGGCAGCTCCAGACTCTCTTTGACGATTCCCCACCTCGCCGAGGCCCCTCCGTCGCCCTTTCAAAATATAAAACAGGCTGCACACGAGTTCTGCGCTTGGTACACGTATTTTATGTAGAGGAGCTCTGCCTGCTTGTGACGACATTTCATTGGGACATTCCCACCCCGGTCGCGTCTCGATAACGGTAAACGTTAGACAGCTGACCAGGCAACGATCATTCGCTGTACTCCGTACTTCATCACAGGCGCGAATCTCGCCAAATCTACCAACTGCTGCTGCTACCAGACTCAGCGGTGCATCTGGAACTTTCCCATGGGGTTACCTCCGTGACTTCGCTGACATATCCCTTTTCTTCGCCCTTCCGGACTCCGTCTCCTGCAGGTACACATCGAAGGCGGCAACTTCTCCCTCGACGTCCGGCATGTCTGCGATCGCACTCTCGCCCCATTCTCAACGAAGCCGCCACTATTCCGGCCCCATCTGAGTTCAGGTGTGCCAAAAGAATGCTCCAGGCATCTTCTGTTTAGGCTGCTGCCTCACTATTCGACAGTCGCTTTGGCTGGGCTCGGGGCGCGATGCCCGCCAACTCGACCGGGCGCCGACAGCCCTCCTTGGGCTCCTCGGTTCCTCCATCGCCTGCAACTGCTCGACCGCGCCGCGACTCCTCCCTATCGCTTGCTGCGTCGTCCCACGCAGACCGAGAGCAGCTCGCTGTTGCGCTAGACAAGATCCACACAACGGCCAGCCAGTCGGATGCCCTCACCACCTTCAACGACTTCGCGCCGCCGCCGTCCTCATTGCCCAACTCTGAGACCAAGGCCACCGCCGGTGACTTGGTGCAACAGGGCTTGAGTGGCTTGTATTCTCGGTTCAAAGAGGCCGTCAGCGCCGTCGGCAAGGGCGCCGGTCAAGACGTGGACGATGGCAGCAGTCAAGATGGCATTCTCAAGATGAACACCGCCACGGCGGCAAGCGCTTCGAAGACTTCGTCTCTTCCGCGAGGGGACAGCGGTGGAACGAGCTCGACTCATGAGTCAGCCCTGTCCTCGGACATGCCCGCGTCCAGCTTGCCACCTAGCGCCGGGGCTGCCTCTGTCGAGTCGCTGTCGCCGGCTCTGCAGTCCTCTCAAGCTTCCTCGATTACTACGGCATCTGCTTCAAAGACCATCGCACCGAGCGTCCAAAATCTGCCAAGGATTGCGAAGCCGGCAGTGCCGACCGCAGTCAACGCTGCCGTTGCGCCAGTTACGGCTCAAGGCCTTATGGATATGGATGCCGCCAGGGTCGGGACCACCCGAGTGGAGGATGTCGCCGGTCGGAGGGCGGGCCGCAGGAGTATTAGCAGACCGACAGACACGCCGAGCCCAAACCTATCGGGTAATGTCAGCTTAGACAGTGTAGCCATCGGTGACATAGTTGTACCGCCAAATCGGGCGAGAAGAGACGATGCGCCCCGGGTTGACGGCGGCAACACAGATGCCCTTCGAAATTCTGCTCAGTCGTCTGCCGAGGGGCCTGTCTCCGCTCCCGCATTACGGCTTGCACCCGTAGACGGCATGCGGAAGCCAGCAGTGATCGATCGCATCGCATCCTCGCGAGGTCGCAGCCACTCGAGGTCCTCGTCCATGGAGCCAGGTGCCGCAGAGGCAACCCCTATCAGTACCTCGGCGCATAGCTCAGTGTACCATGACTCCTTCGCCCACATCGAACGCCCGCAGATGCTCCGATCTGGCCTGATGAGGATCCCCGGGACAACCACCAACGAAGGCGCCCCGGAAGTCGTCAACGCGAGGTTGGAACGGATGCGGAAACAGGTGCTCAGCAAGGAGTTCTGGATGGCTGACGAGACCTGCAAGGAGTGTTTTCTTTGCGGCACGCCATTCACAGCCTTCCGGCGCAAACATCACTGCCGCACGTGCGGCTGCATTTTCGACTCAAAATGCACGTCCAACATCTCGGGGCAGAAGTTCGGCGTTCCGGGAACACTCCGTGTCTGCAAGACGTGCGTCAACGTCATCAATCGTCGCTACGACAGCGGCTCGGACGACTCGGCCGATGAATCCTATCTTCCAGCAATCTTCCGTGCCAGCCAGTCCAAGGCCGCCCAGGTAACTCCGAAACCGCGGGCAGACGACGACGCAAGCATATCGGAGCGTACCGAACAGACAGACGATACCCGGACTGCGGTCACACCCATGATGGCCATTCCGGCAACCCGACGTGTCGGAGACAACCCCCGGCATTCGGCAATCTTGGAGATCGATATGCCGCAGCTCAGCAGGCCTAGCTCGTCGCGGTCGTTGAAGTCTCTTTCCACTGGTCGACCGCAGTCTTCGGGTCATCGCCGGCACCATTCGAAGCACAATCTTCTAACGAGATTCAAAGCGCCAGTGGACGACAGGGCCCCATTCCGCACACCAATCCACGATGAGTTGGGAAAGAAGGCCAACGTCAACGCCTTCCACGCCGACAACATTATCGACCCGGAGCTGGCGGATTACATGTCTGATGAATCGAGCGAAGATGAGCAGATGAGCAGCATCTTTGCCACCATGGACAGCGGCGAAATTCAACCCTCTAGTCTTGATCCCGGCCGGTCGAGTTTCGGCACGTATTTGAGTTCGGGAAGGAAGCATCGTTTCCGCCAGGGCGAAAAGAGCATGAGCGTGTTCAGCCATACGAGCCGTGGCTACGAAGAGGGCGGCGGGCTGCAGAACCTGCCGATTCATGCGCGGCCGCCCCGACGGAGGAATCTCAGCATTGCGAGCGCTAGCATTCATCATTTGCGCTCTCCGCGGCCAAAATCGGTCGTCGTCAAAGGCGCCTCGACTTCGGCCGATGCGCTGTCCATCTTTGAGGAAGGGCTCGAGGCTCCAGGCCTCAAACGGAGCGATTCCATTCGTGATGGGAAGCCGGGCGAAGAAGGCCTGAATCCCGCCAGCTTACAGCACGTCAAGAAGCTTTTGCGGCAGCTCTTACAAGATGCCAATATCCCCAATCCGACCAGTTGGGAACGGTCTCTCATTCCCATCCTCGATAGGTGCGCCGACGACATTGACCCGGACGTTCGGAATGGAGACGACATGGACATCAGGCACTGGGTGAAGCTGAAAAAGATCCCGGGCGGCAAGCCAGGGGATACTGCCTATGTGCACGGAGTGGTCTTCACCAAGAACTTGGCCCTGAAGAGCATGCCGCGCAGAATCCGCCATCCGAGGATTGTCATCATTACTTTCCCTCTCGAGTATCAGCGCCATCCGGAGCAGCATTTTATGAGCTTGCAGCCGGTCATCGAGCAGGAAAAAGAGTACCTGAGGATGGTCGTCAACCGAATCCTCAACTTGGAGCCTCATGTGCTGCTGGTCGAAAAAAGCGTGGCAGGCTTGGCTTTACAGTATCTCTCGGAAGCAAACGTTGCTGTTGCGTATAACGTGAAGCCGTCTGTTCTCGAAGCCGTGGCACGCATCGTCAACATGCCCGTCATTTCGTCCATGGACATGCTTAGCCTCGGTGCCCGGGTGGGCATGAGTGAGAGTTTTGAGGTCAAGACGTTTGTCAACAACGAAATCAAAGGCAAGAAGAAAACGTACATCTTCATATCCGGTTGCCCGAAAGACCGTGGTTGTACCATCGCGCTTCGCGGTGCCTCGACCGACATGCTGTCGCGCCTCAAGCGTATCACCGAGTTCATGGTCTATGTCGTCTACAACTTGAAGCTCGAGTCTTGTGTGATGCGCGATGAGTTTGTTCAGATTCCCTCGGAAGCGGAGCCGTCTGCACTGCCGACATTGTCAGAGCAAAGCTACGACAGTATTTTACCGTCGCCAAATGGTGCCCCGGAACCCTCCACCACCCGTCCGGTTATTCTCGTTACGCGGCAGAGCACGGAGAACGAGTCCGTTGCTCCGAGTAAGGACAGTGCCAATGCCGCTATTGACTCGGAACCGTCCGCCACAGTTTCGGATGCTCACTCGGCACCCGACACGGCCCAACCAACAATATCCATGCATCAGTTGCATTCACACGCCGATGTCCCTGACGACATACCCATGTCGGCTTTCTATAGCGATATGGTGGCGAAGTACGAGACGAGGATCCTATCCGCCTCCCCCTTCGTCCATTTCACGCAACCACATCTACTTGTGAAGGCACGGGAGCAAGAGCGGCGTGCCGCATACCTGAAGCACCTCCTTGATCAAGAACAAGTAGACGAGCTTGAAGGAGACGAGAAACGAGAATCCGAGCCCTTCCAGCTGGTCAAACCCGAGATGGTGGCTGGAGTTGAGCACACGGCTCCGCGAAAGGTCATGGAAGTGCTCCACGCCGTTCACGACGCTGAGCACGACAGGGCTCTCCACAGCTATCGAACCCAGGCCAAGCAGTGGGATGCGTACACCCACGGCAGTCTTGACCTCTTCGACCCTTACTCGCACCAAAATATCGTGGTCCTCTACTCGGTCACTTGCACGGCGACGAAGATACCATGCTCGGAGCCAAGCTTGGTTGCCATCGAGTTTTACAACGAGCATCCGGATCCCAACGGGAGCATGGACCAAGACTGCACGTTGGGTCAGTACATTGAGGACGTTTGCGAAGGTGCCGAGTTCATCTGCCACTCCAACGGCTGTGATCGGAAAATGCATGAGCATCACCGCACCTACGTCCATGACAACGCCCGCCTGACCATCATATTGGAGACGGCCCCCGCCTGGCCCGAGTACTTCCCAGAGAAACCCAAAGAGAGAGACGGCGACCACGACGGGACAGGCATCTGCATGTGGAATTACTGCAAGCACTGCAAGAAGCATTTTGGGCTGATGCCAATGTCCGTGAGCACGTGGAAGTACTCGTTTGGTAAATACCTCGAGCTGTCGTTCTGGAGCAAGGGGCTCCAGCTGAACCCGCAGACGGAATGTCCGCACGACCACTTGAAGGACCACATCCGCTTCTTCTACTATCTGTACCGCGACATTGCGGTCAGAGTACACTATGACCCCATCGACCTGTACGAGATTGTCGTGCCCCGCACTAAGGTCACTTGGAAGGTGGATTACGACCTGAGGCTCAAAAACGACATCTTCATCAAGGCGGAGGAGCGGTGGAACCGCTTCATGAACTCGGTCAGGGCGAGGCTCAAGAGCATCCGGATCGACAGCGTACTTCCTGACAAGGCTGAGGTCTGCAAGGCTGAAGTGGAGAGGCTCAGCAAGAAGGCGCAGGAGGACCAGCCGGAATTGATTCGTTTACTGCAAGAAGCCTACATGACCTCCAAGTATTACGAAGTCATTCCACTCAACACCGTCATCCGCGAGATGCTTGAGAAGGTGACGGACTGGGACGCCGCCTTCGCCACGTTTGAAGCCGACTTCCTCTCCGACAAGGACGTTCGCCAGTTGACTATCATTCAACTGAAGAAAATGTTCACAGATCACGAGTCTAAAGAGTCTCTGTCTAGCACGGAGACGTCCACGCTGGTTGGATCTGAGGCCGACGAAAAGACGACGCCCGTGACGTCCCCGCCAGGAGTTTCCGAAGCCGACAACAAGCCGCCCGAAACTCCAGAAGGGGGCACCAGTCAACCGGCGGAGGCCTTGACATCCCCGTTGTCGCAAGATGCCTCCGCTCCACACGACGCAGCTGCCGCTCAAGTTGATGTGCTCCTGGAGAGGGTTGATCCACTGGACCTTGCTACACCAAGTTCTCCCCTAGCGACTAGAGGTGTCATTCCTTCTACGGACGCGGGATTTGAACCGGCCAAGCCACTAAGTGATCAGTCGTCAGCAATTTCGGCGCCCGTGAACGCCTCCGCATCTCCTCTCATCGCGCAAGGTGGTGCAACGACGCCTCAGCCACAAAGCCAACTGTCACTGACGGAGAACGTTGAGCGACTACGTCGGGAGCAGCGCGCGCTGACAAACGACACGAACAGTGGTCCGGTTTCCAATTTTGAGTGCGTCAGTGGGATCACACTACCTATCGGTGACCGTATGCCGTCCAGACGCGCGGGGACGGCCGTGTCGCCGCCCATGGTTCGCGCGATTTCCCAACCGGGAGGGACTCTTCCGAGGACACAGTCGGCAATCGGCAAGCTCCTGAAGGAGCAGAAGCCTCATGATGCTGGGATGGATATTCTCAAGGCAGCAGCAGACGGCTTACCGAAGGGAGACAAGAAGTTTGCTGACCGCATCGGGCTTGGAGCCTTGAAGAGCCACCGTAAAACAGGGCCCTCTGGGATTCCGCGATACGTCCACAAAAGAGAGTCCAAGGTCTCCACGCTCGCGCGCCACTTCGAGCAGTTGAGCCGGGAGTTTGAAAAGGAGAGGATGAAGGATCGCAAGCAGCGTGCTGCCAAGATGCACAACACTCGCGCGTTCTTGCCGCGTTCCACCACTAAGACCATAGTAGAAGTCTACAAAGACGTCGACCAGGCCGTGCAAGAGCCGGGGCCGTCGGACGACGACCAATTGTCAGAGAGGGAACGTAGGAGACGGAAACAGAGCGGAGAGACTTCAACCGTAACAGAATCTACGCCAACCGAGTCGCAACAGACAGGGGCCTCGGAAAGGGAACCCGACTCGCCGCAGGAAGTGCCCTCGCAGGCATTGCAGCAAGACAAGGACGCAGTGCAGGCTGAGGCGGAGGGCAACCGGCAAGAAAGCCGGACTGGAACCGATGACGAAGGCGCGGAGAGTGACGCGGACAATTCTGTCATCACGCTTGACGACATTCTACCGGACGTAAAAGAGATCGCCGAGTCATTGGAGCCAAGCGAGGGGATACCGGAGGAGCTACCGAAGCACCAGAAGAAGAGTCTCATGACAATGCTGACCAACTTCTGGGCCGAGCGGTCGGCCAGCGGCTGGCCGCAGCTGGAATACCCGATTAACGCGACGGACCACATCTTCTTCGACTCGGACGTGATCATCAAAGAGGACGAGCCCAGCTCGCTCGTGGCTTTCGCGCTCAGCTCGGAGGACTACACGTTGAAACTCGCCGAAATCCGGCAGAGGTGGGAAAGGCCCAGCCAGCCCGATGGTGGGGACGATAGCAGTGACGGTCTGGAGATGAAGGGGCCGCAGACCTTGAATGGCGAAGCGCTCAAGAATGGGAAAGCGACCAATCATCATCACAATACGGAGCTCGAGAAGAGCCTGCTCCGGCCGACGGGGATGCACGTCAAGTACCAGTTCACCGAAGGCTCGGCCAGAATGACGTGCCAGATCTTCTACGCCGAGCAGTTTGACGCGCTCCGACGCAAGTGCGGCGTCGCCGACCGCTTCGTCGAGTCCCTCTCGCGGTGCCTGAAGTGGGATTCCAAGGGCGGCAAGACGAAGTCCGTCTTCCTCAAGACGCTGGACGAGCGATTCATCCTCAAGTCGCTCTCGCCGAGCGAGACGTCGTCGTTCCTCCGGTTCGCGCCCGACTACTTCAGTATCATGGCCGAGGCGCTCTTCCACGACCTGCCGTCGGTGATCGCCAAGATGTTCGGCTTCTTCCGCATCTTCATCAAGAACCCGGTCACCAATACGGAGATCAAGCTCGACCTGCTGGTCATGGAGAACCTGTTCTATGACCGGAACCCCAGCCGCACGTTCGATCTCAAGGGCTCGATGCGCAACCGCAAGATCCAGTCGACGGGCGAGCAGAACGAGGTGCTGCTGGACGAGAACATGGTCGAGTACATCTACGAGTCGCCGCTGTTCGCGCGCGAGCACTCGAAGCGGCTGCTGCGGGCGTCCGTGTTCAACGACACGCTGTTCCTGGCCAAGCAGGACGTCATGGACTACTCGCTCATGGTGGCGGTTGACGAGGTCAAGAAGGAGATCGCGGTCGGCATCATCGACTGCATCAGAACGTACACATGGGACAAGCAGCTCGAGAGCTGGATTAAGAACCGCGGATTTGCTGGCGGGGGCCGGAACCGGCCGACGGTGACGAGTCCGCGCGAGTACAAGAGCCGGTTCAGGGAGGCTATGGCGAGGTAAGACTCCCTATTCATGATGGAGACCATTCTGGTTTCATGGCTGATGGGCGCTGACGGTGTGGGGTGTTACAGGTACATTCTTCAGTCTCCCAATTGCTGGCACACGTTCGGAAATCGCCAAGTCCCGGGCACGCCGGCCACGCCCAGGCCAAGGTTTGAGGAGGATCCCTGAAGGATGATGTTGAGTACACAAGAGTGAGGGAATGAGATATGACCGGTATGTGTTGGCGACAGCAACGCTCACATGGCATTGCGATCAACTGGAGAGACATTCATCTTTTGTTGAGGCTCACCGGCGTGCATGGCGAGGGCAATTGCATCCTGGCTGTTAAGCACGCACTGGTGGTGATATTGAAGTGTCCTGGGACAGAGGACGTGTGGACCCCGGATCAGTGAGGGAATTGGCTGATACACAATGACGGGACGCATGTAGACACCAAGATTAATATGAGCATCTTAGGAGCAGTTCCCGGAGACGGGTACAGATTCACAACAGAACACCGTGACACGCTCTTGGCCTCTCAGATCAAGCTGTCATCAAACCATGGCGCGCCCATCCCCGTCATCGCCACGTCCACGCTCTGGAGCCCGTCCTCGACTTCCTCGACCGCCTCACCCGCCCACTCCGCATCCGACAAGCCTTCCACTATCTGCATCTCCTCGGTGATCCTAGAGGGAGCCTTACTTCTGGGCACCGCTTTGAGGTCAACGGGTGGCAACTTTCCGTCCTCGTCCCGGTCGTCGGCTCTCGAGGAGGAACGCGAAAATGGATTCAGACGCGCCAGGGTCTCGCCCCAGGTGCTCTCTTCCAGGTCCAACCCGATGGCTATTTTCACGACATGGACAGTGTCAGGCTCCACGGCATTCATGAGATGAAGAGGAGATGAGTGAAAAAGAAGGAAGGACTACGAAGAAAATGCAAGAACCACTCACCCCTCGCCACCATATCCGTCATGCGCGCCTCCACCGCCTCCCGCTGCAGCCGCGTGTCGCCGACGGGGTACAGGGCGGGCCCGGGGCGGAACAGCACCTTCTCGTGGCGGTACGGCCGCAGCTTGGGCCGCGTGTACCGCGGGTCTGTCGTCGGGTCGGCCGCGAACGGGTCGCACGCCTGCGTCGCGCGAGGGTCCAGGTGCGCGTCGGCGGCGACGGCGCGCTCGGCGGCCTCGCTCAGGCGGCCCGTGCCGACCGGCCAGCGGTCGACGGACCAGAACTGGTGGCGGTGGTGCCGGCGCCGCTGGTGCTGGTGCTGGTGCTGCTTCGGAGTGGGTGCTGCTGCTGCCCAGTCCCAATTGTGGTCGCGCACCAGCGTGGTGTGCGCGTTGCCCTCCGCGTCGAAGAAGCGCCGCGTGCGGGCGGGCGCGAGCATTGTCTCGTTGGCGCTGGCCTCGGCGATGACCTGGCTGCGGATGACGGCGAGCTCCTCCCGGCTGGGCTCGGGGTTGGCTTTTCTCTGGAGGCGATCGCAGGTGCGCTCCCACTTGGTGATGGACGAGAGAAGGCGCGTGAAATCCTTCTGCCGGGCGCGCGGTGGTCCGTGGCTGTAGTATCCGTGGAGTTCCCAAATGGTGTACCCAAGGCGAAAGGCGAGAGAGAGGAAGAAGTTGCCGATGTTGCTGCCTTCGCTGGTGTCGGGTTTGTGCCCTTGCTGGATGACGCTGCTCCAGTCGGCGACGTAGCCGAGGAGACTGGGCCGTTCGCGGTTGTCGGCCGCCGTGGGCCAGAGCACACGATGCTCGGGGAAGTACTCGGCCTCTGGCCGCTGGACAACGCCGTAGCACGCCGGGTCGAGCCGGAATCTGTGAGCAGTCAGCATGAAGGGCCTGGAGAGTCATGGGTTCGGGCTACATCTCACCTAACATGGCCACTCTCCCGCAGCCTGTCCAGCCAGCAGCACGCATCGTGCGGCTGGAACTCGCACTTGGTCACGGCACTGCTCCCTGATCCAGCATTGATGGCCTGCAGCAGCTCCTCAACGGTGACCTCGGCATCGTGGCGGCTGAAGAGCCCCTGGGGGTTCCTGTCATCCAGCAGTCGCTGCACCCGCGCCGCGAAGAGGAGGAACAGCCTGTACTTGTCCCTCGGCGTGTCTGGCACAAACCGCCCCGTCCAGTTTTTGCCGTTGACACACCCGCCCGCAAGGGACTTCAGCCACTCGATCTCCTCCGCATCAACCCGTCTCGGCGTCCGCCCCTGGCCGGAGGACACCCACTCGTTCTCCGCCAATCTCACTCCCTCAGGCGCCTGATTGTCTCCCCAGGACACTTCCCCCTTCGCTGTCCCCTCTGCCATGCTGATGACCGCCTGCAGCAGCGGCCTCGGCTCCCGCTCCAACGCCGCGCGCAGCACCTTGATGGCGAACTGACACTGGCGCATGAGGTCCCACAACACGTGCGAGTCCGGGTCTGTCATCTTTTCCCACACGAACGGCCCGCCGTTGACGAGGTTCCGCGGCAGCGCCACCCACCAGCGCGAGCGTCCGTGCTTGTCCTCGACGCGCAGGCGCGCCAGCTCGCGCGTCCTCTTGATCTCGGCCAGCCGTGCGCGGTAGGCCACCGTGTGCGCCATCGGATCGAGTTGGTTGTTGCTGTCGTTGCCCGACTGTCGCTGCTTCTGCGTAGTGTCGTCGAGGCGCGGCGGCGCCCACTGCGGTCCGTCGACCCGCTCGTAGGCCGTGCGGAGTGCGGCCGCTGGCGTGGGCATGACGAGCGTCCGCCAGCGGGTTGTCAGCTCTGGCGGCGTGTCGGTCGGCAGCGCGCGCGTCATCTGCTGAAGCCCGGCGCGGCGGGCGCCGCGCTCCTTGGCCCAGTCGCGGGGGCTTCTGGTGCCGCGCGAGAGGGCGGTGCCGTCAGGGAGGGTGGTCTGGCCCGTGACGAGGTCTTGGATGATCCAGCCGGTTTGGTCGCCGTGGGCGAACGAGGAGAAGAAATGGTCTTCGATGTAGGCGAGGTTGTTGCGCTCACTGGCGTTGGTGGCGCCCGCTGAGATGCTGTCGCCGTTGTTTTCAACACCGTCTATGCGTTCCCACCACTCCTTTTCGTCGTCAGCAAACTTGTCAAAATGGCGACGGCCGTCAGGGTTGTCGATGAGCATCCTGTTCACCGGGCTTGAGGGACGCGGCCCGATGGATCTTGGCAGGAGGTTGCTGCGGTCAGGGACCGGGTTGCGGTCTGGAATCGGCCACTCGTGCCCGTCGACCATCCAGTTGAGGCGCGTTGATCTCAGCGGAGGCACGCTTGACGGTCTGGTGAGGTCGAGGGAAGTGGGCCCGTAGTGATGCTTCTCGAACAGCGCATGAGTCTTGGCCTTGGTGATGGCGTCGTTGAACAAGGCCTGCGCCTGGGCGCTGGCGTTCCGCAGCTGGTGTCGGTCGTCGTCGTGAGCCAACCACTCCAGGTACGCAACGATATCGGCCAGCTTGACCTCCCAGTGCATGCAGCGATCCACGTCCTCCTCGGCCAGGAACCTGACGATGGTATCGAGTCGGAGTGCCAGGGGCGGCTGCCGTCTGTCCTTGTACCAGGAATCGGCCTCCCAGTCTCGCCCGGTGCGGTCCAGCAACTCGTCACTGCCGACGACATCTTCGTCCTGGGGCAGGGGTCTGATGGATTGCAGTCTCCGCAGCAACTCGGCCAGCGCCCCCCCGTCCACCTCCGAAGCATCCTCGGCCACTCTGGATATCGCAGCCGTGCTCCGTGAGCGTCCAGAGCCGACTGTGGCAAACGAAGACCAACGGGAAGCCAGCCTAGCGCCACCAGTCCGATGCGACGACCGGCGCCGCTCATGGTCGGCAGCCTCTCTCACCGCTGCGCTCGATTCCATATCTTCTTCATCTTCGCTCTCTTCGTCCGTATCCCAGAGGTCGTACAGGCGTCGGGCTTCTTCTAACATGCTATATGCATTTCGGAGAGCGACCAGGTAGTGGTCCGGGATAGGAGCACTCGGCAGGCCAGCCTCTGGACCGCTGGCCGGATACAGCTGGTCGTAGATGGTGTACTTCTCGAGCTCGTGCAGGAACGTTGGCCCAAGGTTGTAGCTTTTGATATCTGGGTTCCTGAGATAATATTCGACCTTGCGCGGCAGCTCCTCGACGTCGTGTTTGAGAACCACGTCTTCCAGGAACGCCTTGAACAGGGGCGGGCACTCGGTGTCGTGTGCGGCATACTCAATGAGAAATTGCACGAAAGCACCTGCAAGCAAGCCCAGTCAATGATGAGGTCTGCTCATTCCTGCGTCTCGCAACCACCTACCGTCAACCTCTCTGCGATGTCCCTGGTGCGGTGTTGGAACGATGTCAATCGCCATTGAAGTGACCACTCGACTTTCCGGATCAGGCGGCGACGGCGAGGGTGATGACGACGGGGTCCAGCTAGATCCGCTACTGTCAGAGAGCCCTCTCATCTTCGTTTGTGTAAGTCAGCTGCTGTGGAGCTGTCTTGCCTTGATGCGTTGTCTTTGGATTGATGCAGAACCTTCTGTTTCAGCGACGGGAGGTTGCGGGTGGAAAGAGGAGGACGTCAAAATCGTTAGCCGCAATAAGGTATCTAGCTATAATGCGTCATAGTATCTGTGTCTTGCTCAGTGGTTAATTGACTGGAATGTGCCGGTCGCTCAAAGTGCCCGCCGCTATGCTACAATGAAGCACAGCTCTCATGTCTCTGGCATGTCAGAGAGCTCCTTCGATCATAGCGCCTGGTGTCGCCCCGTTTTCAGCAGCGACGTGTGGCGAACAAAGAAACGGCCACCGGCTGAGCAAGACAGAGCACAATGCCGAATTGGCGGTTTGTTCTGCGCAGCCTGAGTCGGCGGCTTGCTGGCCACTTCTTTGTCTCGTTCGTTTGCATGCGGACGGACAAACTTGTATCGCAACCGCCCTTCCCAGAAGTACTAGTAGAGGAGGACAACTGAGAGAAACAGAAGCACAAAGAAAATGAAGAAGAAATCCACTGCAGAGAAGAGTGAAGAAGTGAAAGGAGAAAGGCGGAGAAGGGTAGCCGTGACAAGAGTAAGAGGTTTATAGAATAGCGGGCGACAGAGCGACAAGACTGACAACACTAAAACACGTCAGTCATCGCCCGGCTCATCACAACGCCCAACATGGCAACTGGCGGTTGGAACTCAGACCACGGCCCCGAGTTTGGTGCCGCTTCCAGTCAGCAGGAGGAGCGGGGCTCTCCCGCCAGAGACGCCAGAGATGCCAGCCACGGCCCGAGGAGGCGGTCGTCGACGTATGGACACTCCGTTCGGCAGAACGTCCACAGCTTCCATCGAAACCGTGCCAGCCGGGTGCGGAGGGCCGACGAGACATCCTCCACATGGCATGCATATCGTGCGAGAGCTCGCAATCTGGCGAGAACAACGGCGGAGCACCAGCGACCCTCAGACCAGACCAACGGCTTGGACGCCAACCCGCCAGCGGCCAAATGGCAGCCCTCCATCGCCATCGGGTCTCCGCTCTGGCTCGAAGGCGAGGATCTCAGTGCCATCGAGATCGCCGACAGGAAGGTCGCTCAGAGACGCTTGTGGGCGGACCACTATCAAGGGGTGCCCGACTTCGTCAGAATGCTCGACGACGCCATCCGGGAGAGGGGGCAGATGGACGAAACAGCCGAGGAAAATACCAGGCCAAGGTTAGTCCGTGAAGTTCATCCAGTCCTCCCGTCACTCGCGCCCTACGTTCAGTGGTAGAGACTAACTCACCTCAGATCTGCCGTCAACTCCGTCCGACACGCCGCCGTTCAGCAGCGTCTAGAGCATCTCCGTATCCTGCTCGGCGACAGCACGTTCCCTCCCGAGCGCGCCAATATCGAGGCAGCCATCAGCGGCTACGAGTCCGGCGCGATCCCCTGCTCCGACTCGTACACGCTGATTTGGGCAGGCAACATCGTCGACCGCTGCCCGGACTTCGACTCCTTCACCACTGACCGCGGCACACGCCTCGACCGGTACCATGCCATCTACGGTCCGGGCTGGCTGTGGCACGAACCACCGCTCGCGGGCGGCGGCGGCGCCATCGTCCGACGGCCCACCGTCCTCGCCCAGCGCGGCATCTGCCTCGAGAACAAGCAGACGTGGCGGCGCGGGACCGAGAACATGGGCCACTACCGCGTGCGAATGGGCTTCCGCCGGCGCAAGGAGACCGTCACGCGCGGGGAAGCCGCCCCCGTCCGCGGCGCGCGCAACCCCCGACTCCGCCGGCGATCCTCCGTCTCCGACTTCACCAGCCCACTCACGCCCACCACCCCCAACCACCACCAGAACCACCACCATCACCAGCAGCAGCAGCAGCAGCAGCAATCTAAGCCCATCACGTCGCCCGACCCAGACGGCCCGCGCATCTTCTTCGACACGCTCCTCGACAGCGGCGCCACGCTGCCCTGCCTCTTCGAGTCCGACATGTCCGCGCTGCGCATCAACCCGGCCACCTACGCGGCGCAGTCGAGCCGCATGATCGCGACGGCCGACTCGCTGACGCACCTGCGCGTGTACGAGCTGGACGTGGGCGTGTACGACGCCCCGACCACGCCAGAGCAGCCGAGATCGGTTTCAGGGGGGGGAGACACCGAGGGAGAAGAGCAGGACGACGAAGACGAGGAAGAAGCCGCGCTGACCTTCCGCACCGTCACGCTTCCCGTGGTCGCCTTCGCCGGCCAGTCGCACGACAGCATTGGCAGCAGCAGACACCCGGACGCGGCGCCAGACCGGCTCAGCGGGCTGCTGCCCTTCCACGCGTGCTACGTGTCCGGCGCGCCGGGCCACTTCCAGCTGTGGCTGGGCGAGGAGCGGCGGGACGTGCTCGGTGCCGCACGGCTGCCGGGCCAGATGCGGTTCGGTGAGAAGGTCAAGGTAGGAGGACTGAGCGCAAGGCGGGAGGAAGAGGAGCAGTGGTGGCAGGCGCAGCGGCCGCGGCTCGGGGCGCCGAAGCGGGTCGTCTTCGAGCACGAGCTGGCGGACGGGACGGGCCGGGTGGTGCGCGACGAGGAGGTGGCGGGCGGGACCGTCATCATGCGCGGTCCAGGCGGGACCGAGTTCGACTACCAGGGAATAGAGGAGGATGGGGAGAAGAAGAAGAAGAAGCCCGCGGTGGCTGGCATTGAGGTGGTCCGCATTGAGCGGAGGAGACGGGTGGGCGGAGGCGGCGGCGCGCAGCAGCGGCGACGGAGCGTGGTAAAGAAGGCTGCGAGGCAGAAGGTCAAGAGGGAGACTGGGGGAGAAGGATTGAGGTGAGGCAGGCCTGTTGTTATGTTATGTACAGTAAGTAAATGGATGGGATGGCACCAACCAGAATGTCCAAGCGGTGGTCTCGCAGCACCAACAAGCAAACCACCACCGAGAGGAGGTGGGCCGCGGCGAGAACCAACCGTGAACACGGAGCAAGCAAGCATCATGCAATCGAAGACGGCCAAGGTGTGTCAGAGATTTTGACTCTTTTTTTCATTTCCTATAGCAACTACCAACTTGCGGGGCAGTGAGATGAATGATGAGCTCGCCCCTTTCAAGGACGCTTCCATCCGGTTCACCAACCGCCAGCAAAACTTCAGAGGCGCAGGACCACTGTCGGTTCTCTCTGCTCCCGTGTCGTTTAAGCACCATGTTTCCATGCCCACAATAAACGCAGTAGCTGCTGGTGACAAGCAGAACTGAGGAGGTGCAAGTGATGTGGAAGGGGTTGTTAGTCCTTCGTCCATCCCTTCTCCAAATCCGTCGAGTCCCTCCCTGCCTTTGTCCTTGGACCCAGCAAAGCGTTCAACCAACCATCAACTTTGCCAATCTTGTAGTGTGTTGTGGTTCCTCCTCCAACCATCCCGGTTGTCGCCCATTTTTTTTTTCTTCATGTCGTCCTTCTCCATCCTCCAGTGGGTTCGAGGGTCACCGCCAATGTCCGAAAAATGCCGGACGCGGTGCGACTGCTCCACCCCAACATGGATCGATGTCGCATGTCCTTTTTTTGTAGGGTTTCTTTTATCGGCAAGAATTAACAAGGCTGTTGCAAAATCGAGGGGTATGGCGCAAGGGACACCCATATTGTGTCCGTCGCCAGGACCGGCAGCTGGCCGCCATGGAGCAGCCGCTGCAGATTGGTCCCAGATGAAGTCAACACTGGGAGAAAAAAACAGCAAAGTGAAAGAAACATAGAATTCAACGCTGATGCCATGACGCTAAATCATCCAGTGCAAAGAAAAGAGCCAGATGCATGCATCTTTTTGTCTTCCAAATGGTATATCTCAAGATGCCTTGGAAAGAAAAAAAAAAGTGGAAAATAAGACAACCGCAGGGCCTCCCCATTTGCCCTCGTTAGGGAAGTAGGATGCCCAACTCGGCCACATTCGCCATGCCGCGGGTGTGAGCAGCCCACTTCAGTATGACATATGGGATGAGGACCCCCCAAAGTAGGATGGTCCCACCATATGTGATTGCTGATGTTGATGCTGCTGTTGTAGCGGAAGATGGGCCTGCGGGTACGCCGACGCGTGGTTCGGTTGAGGGGTCGGGGTCACAGGGCAGCGGGGCGGCACCTGGTAATCCTTCATCATCGCGTTGTTGTGGCCGAAGCACGTCCCGTCGGGGGTGATGGGAGGCGTCATGTAACCGTCGGCGACGCCGGGGACAGCACCGAGTCCCTTGTGAGGGGTGCTGTACACGTCCGCCGGCTTGCTCGAGAGCGCGGGCTCCGCCGCTGGCGAGGGCAGGGCTCCTCTCCGTGCGATGGCCGCTTGGTGGGCGAGGAAGTCGGCTAGCTTGGACGACACTCTCGAGTAGTACTGGCTGGCGTATTTCCTGGCCAGCGTGACCGAGGGCTGGTGCAGGTGCTGAGACAGCGTGAGCAGCGTCACATTGTCCGAGTGATCCCACTCTCCGTCGTTAACCTCAGGCTTGCCCAAAATGGCGCGGGCGAGAGCGAGGGAGGTCCTCGCCATGACCGACGGTTTTGTCGACACGAAGTCCCGGTGGTAGAGGGCGATCTCGCAGATGTAGGCCGCCATGTGCTCCACCTCCCTGCTGTCACGCTCTTCGGCCACCACGAGCTGGGTGAAGAAGTCGACGGTAGGGTGTCCGATGCTCCAGTCCAGCGTGTTCAGCACGTGCATCTCCATCTGGGTGAACATGCCCGCATCGTACAGTCCGCAACACATGTTGTTCAGCTCATTGATCTGAGGCACCCTATCCTTCTTGTCCCCGTACTTGGAGGCGATGAGGAGGGCGGCGCAGCCCACCAGCTGGTAGTGTTGCTTGTACACGACCCGTTTGGAGCAGTAGCGGTCCAGAAGGTTGACGGTGAGAAACAGCGTCTCGGGGAGAAGGGAGAAGGCGGCGTGGGCTTCGATGAGGAAGTCGATGAGATACGGCCGCATAAACCACTGAATCTCACGCTGCATGTCGATGAGGTTTGCGTCCGGTAATGTCTCGTCCTGAGGGAAGGCGACGCGAGTTAGCACAGACAATTCCTACGCTCCGCGCGCCGACGAGCCTGCCCAGCCCTGGCCGTACCTCCATATGACGCATATGCTGCATGATGTCCTCCAGATACTCGTCACAGGCCAGCCTGGAGAGCTCGTTGGCGATCATCTCCTGCTTGTTTCGAGCAAGCATCTTGGCAGCATCACGCATCGTCATGCGTTGGCTGAGCTCGTCCGACTCGACGAAGAACGTGCTGTCGTTTGCATAACCCGCGCACGCCATGTTGACTGGTGGCGTAAAGAGAGGGTTGACGAAATGAGGGTCGGGCGCTCCGAGTTCTCCAGGAATCCAATGGCGGTATTAGGGTGCGGACTTGGTCGAGCCGAGAGAGTGAGACGTCGACCGCGCACGAAGGACTAGGTATTAGAGTATTAAGGAGTGTGGTGAATAAGAAGTACCGAAAGGAGTGGCAGTGGCTGGAAAATGGCCGACTTTTGATTGCAGAAAAAAAGAATCGAGCGTCTCGTGTGGCCGGGCAATACTGAACTGTGCGTCGACCGAGGGCTTCTATTGTATGGCAGAACAATCAGCACGACGCAGTCTCTGACTCGGCGGACTCTGTGCCAAAGATCGCAGGGCGGGCCGGTCTCTCGGATCCACCTTTCCCAGGGGCAGGAGCACAGCAGCTGCCGTGATTCGGTCGATCCCGTCGCTGACGACTCAGATCTGGTATGGGAAGGCCCTTGAGGGTCGCAGACTCGAGGAACGGGAGAAGCAAAGAATCAAGAGAGTTTCTTACCGCCACGGTTGCGGGTCGCAAAAAGAAGGACCGACGCAATACAACACAATTCCTGACGCTGGGTGGGAGCAACGAGTTAACGTGTCCCACGGCAGGCAGTCGACAGATCGCCCAGTCGGTTCGGCTTGAGTGTGAGGGATGCCAACGATGCAGTCGGCATGTACCTGCAAAGGGAGTACAGGGCCGTTGTTCAGCATGTGCCCCGAGCAGATGACATCAGGGTCAGGGAATGACTGAGAACCCCAAAAAGGAGTTCGTCTGAAAAACTTGCTAAGAAATTGGGACGAATGCCCACATACCTCTCACGCTCCGAGCCACGGAAGGGGCCAGAAAAGGGACTTATGCACCGATCGGGGTCATGTAGATGACCGAGAGTCGCCGCGCCCTCGTGAATTCTTTATGGCAGGCTTCCGGAAGGCCCCGTAGTCAGCGGGGGGTCGAGTAGGGGGTTTTTTTTTCTTCCCCCTCGAAAGGAATTGCTCCGGCCAAATTGGCAGCACCGACTGCTTCGCTCGCGGTCGGCAAGAAGAGTCGGCGGGCTGGAGGAATGCGGGTCGAGGTTGAGGGCGCTCGGAACGAAGGGAGCAGCCGGGGAAATGCAGGATTCCTCGTTGTCGAACCGGAGAATGCCTGGGGCGTATGGGAGAAACGGTCAAGATCGAGACGCAGGGGTCGGAGCGGGAGAGCGTGAAGAAAGCTACAGGATGGAAGAGAAACGGTTTCAAGGTTTCCCAAACGTCCAGCCAGCTTCGTCGAGTTTTCTTTGCGGCTCCTTCTGACTCTGCACACGCACCCGTCCGGGCGTGACCTTAATATGAGGGACTGGGTATGGGCTGGCTTGTCAAGGGGGCCCAGAATCTAGCTTCTCCTCCTTCCCTCCTCTTCTCAGACCGAGAAAGGGAGTGCCGCGGGGCGGTGTTGGAAGGGACGGTGAGGGAGAGGGAACGACTGGTTGCGGATGGAGGAGAAGGGAAAGGGAAGGGGAGGAGGGGAATAGATATTTGTTCAGGCGGGAGGAGGATGGGGGAGGAGGGAAAAGGAGTGGAAACGAGCGCAGAGATTGGTTAACGGCCGGTTTAAGACGGGGACCCCAGCTCGCTCCTTCCTGAGGAGCACCGAGCACCAAGCAGCGTGCAGCACCAGCTGTGTGCTGAGGTTAGCGTGCGCAGTACAGAGGTGCCCCGTTCCCTGCCCTGGCCCGGTGCAAGGGCCAGGCAGCTCATCAGGCAGGTTGGACCTCCAATGCGCACTGCCAAGCGCCCACTTCGGCCTCCGTTAGTGGAGGTTTCTCGCTGCGTTTCCCGTCACGCCTCCCCACCTGCCTGCCGTCAGCCAGGAGTCCAGGACGCCTCCGTTCCAGGTTTTCGTGCAGATCCAGTGCGCCAGCCAAGCAGCAACGGACGAGGATGACTGGCCCTCCGTCAGCGCTGAGGCCAGTCTCTCTTCTTTTTCACCACCCGAGCATCCTCACCTGACCATGAACTAGCCGCTTCGTTTGTTTTATCTTCACGGACGGGTGCACAAGGTGCTCGGCGTTCAGATTCGTTACACGGCACACTACGGGCGTCGACCGCCCGGACACAATGGCGGCGCGGTCGCCTTGGGTGCCTCGCGCAGCGTCTCCAATCGCTGGATTGACTGACTGACTGACTGACTGACTGACTGGACTGCAACTGCACGTCACTTCCCTCTTACCTGTCTTTTCTTGGCCGCAGTGCCGGAGTGGGGTGCGGAGGTCGCACTCGTTCAGGCACGGTCCAGGAAACGCGCTCCTGGACTTGGACTGACTGGAGCTGGTGGTGGGCGACGGCGCAATCGAGTGGACGCATCGCTCGGCTGCGAAATTCAGGCCAGGTGGAGGGGGGGCAGGGATCTACGGGCTGCTTTGGCAGCTTGCAGGGCCCCTCCAGCAGCCCCCGGCGCCCGTGGTTCAGCCAGTCACGGCGCTCGATGGTGAGGCGGCCCCAGGATGCACCAGGAGCGGATCGCGGGACAGGCTCATTCAGAGACACGGTCAACCCAGAGCGTTGCACTGCGAGGGGTTGTTGGCGTCCTCTGTTGCGCGGATGCGTGTCACGGTTGGGTTGCGCGTTTGGCGTCTGGGGATTCCCTGTGATATTTGGGACTCGCCCGATGGAGAGTGAGAGGGAGGGAGAGAGAGAGAGAGAGAGAAGACTTGTCGAACTGATCCATGCTCACCGAGCAAGGGGCTCGGGTCGGCGGGCTGCTGGCGTCATTCGCTCCAATTGTCCCGTCGGCCATAATCGCCTTGTTGAGGCGTCCAGACTGGGCTGCATGGCGGCGGCAGCAGCAGCAGCAGACGCACGCGGCTGCGCGCAGCGGGATTAAGATGGCCACAAAGCTTTCTCAATCCTGGACGCCTGGACGCCTGGGCGACAGTCCACAGTAATCCGAGCTCCCACGAAAACCCCTTGCTGAGAGAGCAGCAGCGGTTGATTACTCTGGGACACGCTTGTTGCGTCCTTGTTTGTTTGTTGGCTCCGTGGCTTCGTGGCTCCGTGGGATCGCCAGGCCGCATTCTCGGGCCCATGGGCGTGTCGTGTGTACAGCAGCAACGCCATCCATGGGTGCAGGCAAGCCTCTCGTCATGGTTTGCTGCTTGGATGTTCAATCAACCGAGACAGCCGGGCCACCCATCCCGGTGGACAGGGACGGCACTTGGCTGAAATCGCAGCGGGCGCCATCCATGGATAGACAGCATGCCGCGAGACCACCAAAAGAAACGGGCGACGCAGAAGGCTGGGCAGCTGCAGGTGATCCGGGACAAGTTGGAATTCTGTTTTGGGGAGACCACAAATCAATGCAGTCGACAGTCATCTTGTGCTTCTCCCCCGTCGTGCTCCGTATTGTACTACAATAATAAGCGTATGGGATACGGAAGACACACCCCAAATGCACGCGGATCCATGGATATAAAAAAGGCAAACCAGACTGGGGACCGATTTCCGATCGCCACAGGGCTTACGTCAGGTTCGATCTCCATACTCTGTAGAGCACTCGACGCGATCCATGAAACCCGGCGCGCCGAAGCTGCAGGTTCAGTACTGTGTACGGATGTACTGTGGTAGGGACTCCGTACGCTTGATAGGTATGCTATGCAAGAGGCGTGTCTGAAACGCTCGGCAGATCATGGACGTCGTCCTCAAGTTCGACTCCTCGAGGAGAACAAGTGCGCTGCTGAGTACCAGGTTAGAGGTCAGCTCGCGACACGTATGGAGTGCATGGACCTGTAGTTAGAGCAAGGAATCTCAACGCGATACTGCATAGGTAAGTAGGTAGACAGCCTCAACAGTCGACAACAATATGCTTCTCTCCTGTTTGTTGATGCTATCGAACCCAGTATCAAACCCAATGTCAAACTAACGTTCCCGGCTCTTCCCGTTCTAGTTCGTTCTCTTTATCAGCCGCTACCTAGCGCAGACAACATCACGTCTTCTGATCCTTCCCCGACGCGGTCCAATGCACCCATTTGGACCTTGCTCGGTTCCAAGATTCGAAGCTGCTGCGCGTACCATGCCTGCTTGGCGCGTTCGCGTTTAATGGGCTGCAGTCCGGGAACCAGTGAGACGATGAGACGGAGCAATGCGCCCCCGCATGCAGGAAACGTTAACGTGGGAGGCTGGCAGCGGTGGTGGGTTTGACGCGCACAGCGCTCCTCAAAATTTCAGGCCACCGGCGACGCCTGATTTGCTCCGCAGGCGAGTTGCAAACCTGGAAGGAGCGACAGGACTTGGAAGATCCGATGAGGCTAAGGTACGTGCGTGGGAAAGTGCAACCCAACCACACGCGCCATTGCCCTCGAGCAAGGCGCCGAACTGAATTAGAAACTGGCATTGGGGTTTTGACAATGCATGGTCTTTTCCTGACACCGACACCACGGCGCGGCGCCTCTCAAATTGAATGCGTATCGGGCAGGTCTGACGAGCCGGCAGCCAATCAGGGACCCCCGACGCGGTGCTGCACGACTTGGGGGAACCCAATTTAATAATGCGTGTCAACTACCAGCCCGTCCAATCCAGTCGACGGCTCGACACCAGGTCCGCCAGGGGACCGCGACAACACGGGCAGGCAGCAGATGGAACCAACAATTCCAAACTTGGTGCGCTGTGGGAGTGCACGCTGATCGTCTTGCGCCTTCTCCGCGTCGCCATCCGGGCTGAGATAACGTGAGTTGGCCGCCAATGCCCCCAACCCGGCTTGCCAGACAGTCCCGCGCCTCCGAGGCCCGAACCCTGGGACACGACCTCGAGTCCCTAACTACCTAGGTAACGTTAAGTTAATTACCGTCTAGCCTCAACGGAGCGTGTGGAGCGAAATTTGTGTCGTTGGTGCTGTCCACACAGGCGAAGCTCGAGCGACGAGGCCACGCCGTTCGCCTTGCAAATCGACCCAAGGACTTCCCCCGTGCGACACAGATTCCCGCTCTCACATTGACTGCCTGCCTGTCTCTGTTTTTCGGTGGAACACGGCGTTTCGATAGTCGACGGGTACGGGCGCGCGGCGCCTACGCTTTTCGTGCCACATTCAATCTCTTTTCATCAAGCTGGAGCACGGGACGGGGACAGCCCGGCCGGCCTTTACCCGCAAGCCGCACTCGTCCCCAACCACCGCATCGATATCGCGAAGATTTCTCCCGCGAATCGTCGCTGGCTTCGGTAGGTACTTATCCCACCCTCACAACCCACCTTGCGGGTCGGGTAGGTAGTGTGGCTCCCACAGCCGCTTGTTGCATCCACCGTACGCTTGGGATCCCGCCTGCAGCTCGCCTCGCAGTTCCGCCTGCGGGAAGCTGTCGGCTCTCACGGGCTGGGCCCCCGGGGCCAGGTCGCCACGCATGTTTGAGACAAAGTCATTGCTTCATCAGGTTCATCGTGATACCTGGTTGTCCGTCAAAGACCGCCCCAAGAGAGGCAGCGCGTTTGGTTATTCGCCGCACACGCCGAGCACAGAGCCCGGCATGTCGCCGAATCACGACAGGCGCAACAGAACGCCGAGATAACCATCTATCAAAGAGTTGGTAAATAACAGCACGCTCGAGCTCGCGATTCCCCATGGCTGGCTGAAGAGCACTGGCGAACAAATAAGGAGCCGTGTTACAGGGCTGGCCGATTCGGTGCCCGGCCGCCAGCAAGGCTGTTGCTCATGAAAACGGTGGGTGTCACGGACAGCAGCATCCGACCTGGCCGCCGTTTTCATCACCTTCCTCCTCCGCAGATACACAGTAGATTCCTTTCATCGCCCCGAGGGCACCAAGCGCGCCGCCAGGTTCCCCAGCCTCCCATAAACAAAACCCATGGGCTCGCCGTTCACAGCACAGAGCCTGTTACCTGGAAGCTGAGCGGCGGGGCATATCGGCTACCCCTCCTTGCGGACTGCAGTGTTGGTGATTGCTGCCAGCTGCGGTGAGTGGTGGCGAGCGCTGAAAGCCAATGGCGTTTCCCGGAGACGGAACGCATGAAACTGCCCTCTGCCAGCACATCAAGGAGGGTGGGAGCCATTTGCTCGGGACCAGTCAGCGGTCGTGTGGCTGATGCAGAGGGGAAAGCAGGCTGAGTTCTTTATCTCCTCTCCTCCGTAAAAATACCTGTCAAGCTCTTTCGCGCTCCCTGAAGACAAGCTTGCCAGCCAATGGCATCATCCAATAGCGGCAGGTTCAAGACCACAGAGAACTTTTGCGTGCTTCCAGCTTTGCGATGAGTGGTGCCAAGCGGTTATCCTGCAGACTGGTCCAAAAACAAAAAAAGTGAGACACGGCTGGGATACCGTGATCTTCACGGCCGTCATTAGTCAGGCTGGCTGGTGCTCGAGAGACCATCCCATCCCATCCCTGTGTCAGCGAACTTCAACTGCGCGACGAACTCTCTCGGCCCTCTGACGAGTTCCACACCGGCCCACCAGTCGGTGAGACCAGCGGTGCCGGGGTTCCCGAGAGCGGGCCGACCTGCCGACCGTTCAGAATCCGGCAACCCACGATGGCTCCGACAAAGTGCGGAGCCGGCTTCATGCTTCTCGGCCTCTTGATTCCTTAGGACGACGGAGGTCGGGTGCGCGCTCGCTCGTCCTTGAATTCGTATGTGCCTGCATTGTGATCCCTGACATCGGCGGATTGGGAGCGGTGAGCTTCGGCGCAGGAAGCCAGTCCCTGTTGGCCCCATCGCATCGCGACTCTCGGTTCGCGTCTGCCCACGCTGCTCCATCAGACCCTCCCCCGAGTTTCCACTTCGGCCCCAGCTTCACCACCGCGAGAAAAAAAAAATCGTCGGCGACGTCGCTGCGGTGAGGTGCAAGACATGGAGTTGCTGTCCACTCTAGGAAACTAGAAGAATCCATTACTTCATTCCTCGGGTATCCGTGTGGCTTCTCGGAAAGTGAACTGTGTTTGAGCCCCTTAGTTCGGTTTTCGCTCGGCTTTCCTTTCCACCCTTGAATCCTCGAATCCGCCAATTGTGTGGAAAACGGAGTGCAAAAACAGCTTCGCTGCTCCATCAAGACCGAACTGGGCTCATCTGCATAGTGCTGTGCTTCTGGGGCATGAACGGTTTCGAGCACATCGAAATGCACGTAGCCAAATATGCCCGTTACATCGCACACATATCTGCTGTGTCGAACCTTCCGGGTTGTGTTGCAAGCGTGGGCGTGGGATGTGCTGCCCGGTGCATGGGCTGTGGAGTCGCGAATCCGAAGTTGCTTCCAGAACATCTGTCGAAGCCCCAGCCTGCAGCTGCACAGCACTGGTAAGGCTGAACAGGCGCCCGGTGCCACATGGGGCTGAGAGCTCCCCGCAGCGCTTGGGCCCGCTTCACAAAAGAGGCTTCCGGTCTGGGTGGGGCCAGCCAGTCGAGGAGCCCAGCCTCCATCCGTTCAAGGAAAAGCAGCGGAGATTTCCGAGCACACTAGCGGCGCAGAATGCAACCTCGCGCTTTCTCAAACCATCTCAATCCAGACTCGCTCATGCAACGGATCGCCAGAAAGCAATCGTCCAATTTGCCGTCCCGATCGACCCTTTTCCGTCGGCAACGCGAAGCCGTTGCAATGCTGGCTACCCAACCCTCTTCATCAGCAGTTACCATGGGATTATGCCCGAAGTCATCTACCATCAATACACCTGAGACCCCGGCTCTGCACGGCTGCGGACGGCCAGCCAGAAGCAGATTGGGGGCTCCCGCCCGTCGGAATCATTTACCGGTTCTGTGGCCCCGTATCACACCCGTGCCGCGGCTCGCTTTCTGGCTCTCAGGCCCACGCTTTCCCGGACCAGGACGAGGGCCCCTTCACCAACGTGGAAGCATCGGCCGAGCTACATGTATGGAGTACGCGACTGCGAGTGCCGTGGAGCCTCGTTGTTCTGAAGATAGCTGTCCGCCAGACGCATACCCAGCGAGACTTGACTGATGGGACCATATGCTCAATCAGAGCTACCAACGAGGCTGCTCATCCGATCCTCTGGAAACCTGACGGTTGGTTGGCCGGAATCCGGGGCCCAAAAGAAACAGGAACAGGAAACGGTCACTATGCAGGTCCTTCGCTTGCTCGTGTGCTGCGCGCAGTGCCGTTGCAGCACAAGCATCAGGCAGAGTAAGCGTGAGCATTCTCGGCCGCCGTTACATTCCCCCCTTCAAATGGGGGCGGCAAGACGAATTCAAACAGAGCCAAAGCGCTGAATCCCAGCACGGGAACCATGGAAAAAGCTGGCTGCCTCTCCAACATGCCGTTCCGATCCGCCAATGAAGGGCCCTGCCCGACAAGCCGCAAATGGTCTGTGGGTCGTAATCGCCGAACTTCAATATTCGGTTCCTGTGATCGTCTGCCTGCCCGGCTCGCCCGGGAAACGCCTCGAGAACTTTTCATCATTCGGTCGTGGTGGAGTTGGTGCTCTCTGTGCTCTGGTGACTGTCGGCTTCGTCAACCCGGCCAGTCTCTGCCCAAACGGTGTTCCAAGGAGTTTGGAATGGCGCTCCGGTGAGCAATTGACGGCAGTCACAAGATGCTACTCTCCGCTCGCCAACGGCATGGTACTGTGGTAGCGCTTACATCACACCATACTCGGTACACCCATCCTCCCGACGCCCGGGGTCCCCTCCGGGAGCTGGTACCGTGCGTCTCGAAACCCCCCGGGCCCGGTCCGGAACAGGCATCAAAAGACCAAGATATTTTCGGCCCTCCGGGAATGAGCCTCGCCAGCAACATCCCGAGGCTCTCGCCGCAACGCTTCAATTGTACGGAGGCTGCGGCCAAAAGTCATTCCACTGCGTGGCTTGCTGGGGACCCCTGACAACGTGCGATTTGTGAACCCA